>JAEQML010048282.1:0-54373 GCA_016904865.1 Pissodes strobi | reverse complement strand
TGTACCTGTAACTTCATACCGAGCCATACCATAAACAACACTATACAACTCCTAGAATTTATACACATAGACAATACTGTATGATTTACATTAAATAACAAAGCCCTAAAGATTTAGGATTAAAGAAAATGCTATACAAATAATTTTACAGACAATAATTGTATAATCAGGCAACCAATTTTGTAAAGTTATCATGATAGTATTTATGTTACTATGATACAACCTATTAAAGTAAGCTAAATATTTATTCTACAAATTATTTTATAGCTATTGACAAATTTTTACACGAGCAAATCGGCCGATCATTTGAGGAGTGATCATTCAAAACGCATTGAAAGAGATATTGTTCAAGAACATGAAATATATCCACCAAACATATCAGAATCGATCAAAACGCATTAATTCCTATTGAAATTTAACCCCTAAAATAAACGATTCACTCAAAACATAATAAATCCAAAAAAGTCAGATTTTATTTCCATTTCATTCAAATTGTGATAAATCTCAAGCAGGTAATGTAGTGCACTAAATATAATTAAAATAGGTTAATAAATACAAGGTCTGTTAGATGGTGGCATACGGCACTAAATTAATCAATTATTTGGTTCAAGTCACACAAGATCAGTTAGATGGCAGTGGTATAAGCTGGTTTCGTTAGGATTGACTTTATGAGGCGGTCAGTGGTATATTTTTAGCTGTCACTGCTGTCAGTTATTTACCGATTTAGACAGAAAAGTATTTAAGAAGAAATATGGAAGAAACAATAGAAAGTGAAGGGGGTTTTGTTAAAGAAAAAAGGCCGTAGAAATACGAAATTCGCCCATAACAAACGCAGGTTAGTGGTTGCATAATAACCCGCCATAACATAAAACCCGTTCAGAACAGTAGTTTTCAGTCTGTCAGGGGATAGGTTCCGGCATGCTCATTGCAGTGGTGAATCCAAGAGGGGGCAATGAGGGCAACGAAAAGAAGAAGATTTGGGACGCAAGAATTCGACTGCTTGGAACCTGATCATGGCGTTAACATATAGTTTTTTGTTCAGTTGTTTATTACTTTATGTGGTTGAATAAAATTCACATGGTTTGTTTAACAAAACTTGTTCATATAAAATGAGATAAATCCTGAAGTAACTCAATCAAACTGTGATAAATCCATTTAAGTGAATCGAAACGTAATAAATCCATTTTTTTTTGCAAATAATTCTTCATACATACGAAAAAATATTATATAATATACATGATAACTAGGTTCCCTCTGAGCTACATAAGATTACCTAAGACCGTTTTGGAAAATCTTAAGGACTTATGTAGCAGAACATTTTCACGTTTTACTCAAAACTGTTCCAAGTGGATTTATGTCGATTTGAATAATCACTCCTCATTTGTTATTGACCCAAACGATTTCACACAGACATGGTCGCAAGGAAACATTACACCTCCTTGAATTTGGTCATATCATCTTGGAACATCTGTTGTTATAAACTATTTAGTTTCAAATTCATGCATTAGCATTTTTGTACCTTTGAACCCAAGATGAGGTTCTATTGGACAAGACTATCCTCGTTCAATATCGTGTGTCTTATTGGCCATTAAGAGATGCGTACCATTTATAAGGATACATATCCGGTCAAGCTGCTATGACAGTATGAAACTGAACAAGAAGAGTTTTTCTGGAAACGATCACTAAGGTTTCTTGAAAAGTACGCTTTGATTACAACATTTCTGAAATTCTGTTAAAGCTTTGGTTATTTAAATTGACTGACTTTTGCATGCCAAACAAGGAGGATAATCGAAGAAGGAAGAAGACAAAATTAGTTGTCAAGAGATGCATGCTGCTTCAGCAAAGCAAGATGTGCAAGGTTGAATACAGGAAGAAACTTGAAGGTGGCCCCAAAACATGCTTAGAAACTAACAAAATTACTGAAATTCAAGACATAGATAAGATTGAAGTAGTATGGAACTCAGTTATATCGTCTATATACATCTGCAGCTGCAGTCAATAGATGTATCAATAAAGAAAAAACTAATGAAGTTTTGAATAGGCTCATTTTGCAATTTTTTAAAAATAGTTTTATTCAAAAGACCTTGACATATTAAGTTGATATACCAAAAATCAGATTTTCCTGAGAAGTATATCGGTGAAAATAAATAAGAAAGTGCCGCTAGAACATTGTAAAGGTGTGACGTCATAAGACATGAAAAGGCCGCGTTGGGATATTTATCCATGACAGTGACAGAAACGTCAGCATTTTCGCGGCGCAGTGGCGCGGCATTACAACAGGACGTGATCCTATATTATTACGCCAAACAATGGGTACAATTTTCAAATTGAAGTTTGGGGACAGAGTTCGGGAATGCCATTGACGGGGGTAGCAAATCTCATCAGCACTAACGAAGACCAGTGAACGCTGGCTATATACTATCAAATAGAACAAATAACCTAATGTGGACGATTAACCTAGAACTAGTAGTCCGGAAGTGATTTTCTGTATTTTCGAAAGTGAATCTCAATGAAATAGAGCAGGAGTACTGCTTCGAATGAGCTGAGATAGTACAAGCCGTACATGATGTGGTTTTAGAGATCAATTATTATGCAAAAGGGCCTTAAATTTATATCCCTTTTCAACAATGCCAAATCTAATTAATTACTCACTATCAAATGCAGCGAACCCAGCTAGTAGTGACAAATAGACTAAAAAGGAAGCGAGATGTTTTGTTGAATACTGTATTTAAATAAAGGTCCTGAATTCGTTGTTCCAAACAAAAACCTAATTTAACACAGTAACAATTTACAAAATAGGAATAGTCACTATTTTGTATTTAATTTACTCCCCAAACTCTTGGTTATAAACTAATTTAGTATTTGTTACCTTAAAACGACTATTATAGTAGTTACGGTTACTTAAATAGTTTTGTTCCAACAAAACAAAATCCAATCAAAACCGAAATCGATTAGTAAATTAAGTATTTGCAGTATGATATGATATGAAATGATATAATTGATATTTACAGACTTAGAAACCCTGTGACTGTTTGTAGGAACAAAGCTGTTGTAGAGTTATCGATTACGTCAAATAACTAGCTTGAAAGTACAAATATGAAGAACAATGGCAACGTTACCGGGATTGATTCACGTTGACGTAAGCGATAACTCTATTATAACATATTTAAGGCGATAATGGCAAATGTCCCAATGAAGAGCAGAAGGAGGCGATGAAGCTTCGATGATGCGAGGCAACTTTGTGGGATGAATAGTGATTCCTTGTTTTTAAAATTAGAACAACAAAATCACTAGTCTTCCACACAACTTTGCCCCTGTTAGTAGCAAGCGGGTCCACACCAAAATTAGTCGATTTTCATTTGACGAACAATCAGTTAGTATGCATAATAAAATATTAATACAAGTACACAGAGTATTAAAGTTCACTCAGATCACTTACATACCAAATATAAACAGATTAATTTAAAAACCAGAAGTTATTGGATTTATCACTAACAACATATCTAATTGAAATGTTAAAACTTTATATCTCAATGGTGAGTAGTTACTTTCTTAAAACACAAAAATCACCGCATTGATAACGAACGCACTATGTGAATAACTTAAGACAATTATGACTCGATTTGAAGCATTCATTTGCGTTAACTCAAAACGAAGATATTCACAGTGAAACGCATGAATTAAAAAATAGTTAAATCGAGTTCAGTTCAGAAAATGAAGTTTCGACCATTAATAAACGTGTTATGTATAGTAGACTTTTATCTGTTAAACTTGGCAATCTATAAAAGAAGATTGATATTCAACACTGATTTTGTATCTTACGTCCAGCCCCCACGGCCATGTCTGCTTGAGGACATACATATTTTCAGGCCTATTTCGAGAAGGAATTAAAAACTGACCAAATTACATTATAAAAAAGAAATTGCCACAAGTGCAAGTGTAACAGTAATTTCCAACGCAATTTGGTCTAACACAACACTGTCATAAATGTCACTTCAGCCGTCATTGATTATTATTACAGGCAAGTACATGCTATCAATTTATTATCGGCCATAAATATATATGTAGCTATCTTAGTAACGCCCTTGGTACATAAATAACTATTGAGATATCTAGTTTTAATTTTTCAATTTGTCATTTCAATGTTCGTATCTAGAAAAGCTACTGAAATCCAAGAACAACTTAGTGTTTTTCTTTAATTTATATGTGTATATATACCTGTCAACAAAGTTTAGAATATTCTGCTAAAATAACGCTGTCCCAAGCCCAAGCATATATCAGATAAAAAGTAGACCAAAAGATTCAGTTAACCATAGATATTGGGGTAAGTATTCACTAGAGGCAGATTAGAATTAACCGAAACTAGCTGCCTTCCTTGTGGTGGTTTCAATTTGCTTCCTTTTCATTTCTATTTGTGTATTCAATTCTGATTCATTTTAGGATAGAGCTACAACTACGAACGAGGAACTTTGTGGTAGAAGTAGAAAGTTATTTCTATTTTAGCTTAGCCGGCTACAGAATTAAAAACAAATCACATATCACAAAGAGCAGTCAGTAATTCATGCGATTAACGACATTATGTGTTCCAATATCAGCGTTCAAAATAATTTTATTATTTGCTGAAATAAATCAATTTATACGTAGGTACTAATTTATCCCACATTTAATGTGAATAAAATAAAGCAAGTAAAGTGAAAGTTTGAAACGCTAACATCCACAAGTAAGCTTTATAGCCCAGTAAACCAAGCTCGCCACCTCAAATTAACTTCTACGAAAGGTTACTCGACGGTTTTCGGTTCACCTGGCCTATGGTAACTATCAAGCAAAATACCTAAGGGCTACCTTACCCTGCGGGCTTCCTGAAATTTCAGGCCCCTGAAATTGCATTTTAAAAGCACATAGATGTGATATATGGGCTCAAGTGAAAAAATGAAGTATCCCCATGGTACTATGTGAGTGCTTGCCAAGGTTTGGTCACTTTCGGTGGAGAAAGATACCGTAACACACATGTCTCCACACGAATCCCCTGCTTGGACACACTTACAATTCGCACACAAAAGTTCTCACACTGACAAAAAAATCAACTTTAGATTACTGTCAGGAGCAGATGGTTTTAAAGTCAGGTCCGAGAAAAGCTTGCTTTTTTATGGTAGTGGCACACACACTAAAGGGAGATCCTATTGTAAACTAGAAATCGTATTCACGAAAAAAGAACACTCAGTCTAAAGTTTGAACTTGATACTTGATCTTGAAACATAAAATATTATACTTATTATCTAAACATGTTTTAAAAACAATCAGTAAACTTTCAACAAATTTTAGTATAAAAGAGCGAGCAAACCGAGTAAACGATAACTTGGTCATCTGGTGAGTAGTACCTCAAGGGCAAACGCTTTCTGGTAACAAGTTCAAACCCTCCACACCTGGTCATCCGGTTAGTAGTATCTCAAGAGCAAACGCTTTCTGGTAACAGGTTCAAACCTCCCTAAAGTTACGTCAGTGAAAAAGCAAAAAGTGAACCTAAATTAAAGTGAAACTAAATTAAGCATACCGATATATGCTAAACGAATTAACTCTCTTAAAATCTAACATAAACTAAAAATACTTTCAAGGGAACCAAATAGGTCGAGTCCGGTCAGTCCTCAGCGAATGGTCATGCGTTTTACGCTATTCTTGTAAATTATAATTGAACGTGATTATCAACATAAGGGCATACGTCAATTTATACCAAACCTGGGCATCAATACACGTACAGTTTGTTTCGAAGTAAGCGAGTCATTATTCCATACATCACCATCTGAGCTACGCAACCTGAAAGAGCAAAGAGGCTCGCAGCCAGCAAATATACTCTGCGACACATAATGGGAAGCGCCAAAAATCCTCGTTCACTATGACGCTCGACGAGCGGTGTGTGTGCGAAAATGTTGATTGGCACGGTTCGTGAATAGTTGTAGATTGCAATTAGGGGGAAACAGATGTCCTGGGAGTGAGTTCCACAGTGATGCAGTGCGCCAGACAAAGGAGTTCTTGTAAAGCGATGTTCTAGGTGTTTCCAGTTGTACGACGAACTGGTGCGCTCTTGCCGTCCGCCGTGACTGTCTGACAGGCGTTGCCAGGGGCGGGATGAGCCGTGCCAAATCCTGGGAACATCTGCCGTGAAAGTATCCGTAAAACAGGGACATCTCGGCCACATGTCTGCGGTGTTCCAGACCATCCAGATTCCTGGTCAACTCTGAGTCGCCGGCAAGACGCACAGCTCTCATCTGAATGGAATCCAGCAACTTTAGGGTGTGCTTTGGTGCGGCACCCCAGATCTGTGAGCAAAATTCTAAGCACGTTCTTATTTGCGCTTTGTAGAGCAAGAGCAACTGCTGCAGTGTACACAGTTTTTTGTTGCGAAATAGCGCAGCAAGCCTCTGGGAGTCTGATTTTGCGATGTTAGCATCGTGGTCATGCCAGGACATATTGCGGTTGACAGAGACACCCAACAGTCCGATTGACGAGGATGAAGGAATGGTCGATCCTGCCATAATGATGTCAGGGCCCGCCGTATTGGCCCTCTTGGTAAACGTGGCTGCTTTGCTGCATTGAACTGGACCAAACTTCTGTCGCCCCAAGTTTGAACTTTCTACAGGTCTTGATTAATTGCTGTAATCTGCTCCTGTCTGCGGTGATAAGTCTTAGTCGCTGATAGAGGTTTTTCTAATCTAAATTGGGAGACAAGGGTACTGTCATATGCAAAACTGTAAACAGGATTATTCGTTTCGGTCAGCAGGTCATTAATATAGATGAGGAACAGAGTTGGTGAAAGTATTGCGCCCTGAGGCACGCCCGCGTTAATGGTGAATGTGTCTGAGATGTACCCATCAACTACAACGTGCAAAGATCGGTTCTTAAGATAACTGGCAAGCCAGCTGCAGAGAGAGGCTGGCAGTCCGAAGGACGGTAGTTTGTTGAGCAGTCCGTCATGCCAAACTCTGTCGAATGCCTTCGAAATATCCAACTCAATCGCTCGAGAATCTCCGTAGTTCTCAATTGCTCTACTCCATATATGAGTGACATAGGCCAATATATCTCCTGTTGATCTCCCTTTGCGAAAGCCGTATTGATTATCGCTAATTAATCTGTTGTTCTCGAGGTACTTGAGTAGTTGCTGATTGACTACACGTTGACTTTGGATATTATTGGAGACAAGGCAATTGAGCGATAGTTTAAGGGCGTGGTTTTCTTGCCCATTTTTGAAACAGGTTGCACTTGAGCGACTTTCCAAGAAGATGGGTAAATCCCTTTTCCGTAAGACAGAGAAAAAGCCTGAAAAAAAACGGGTGTTGGTTCGTTGACGCAGTTCTTTAACACAATGGCAGGTATTCCGTCCGGTCCTGATGCCTTCTGCGTATCTAGTTTTTTAAGGATTTTACGAATATCACGGTGACGAAACTTGACTTCTGTCATGGTAGTGTTGATGTTCAATATGGTGGGGAGAACCTTGCCTTGGGGGACGTCTAAGGTACAGTGCGATGAAAACATTTTGGCGAGAATGTTTGCTTTTTTCCTTGGCTGTGGTCGCCGTGATGCCACGTAGGTCTGTCAAAGGTGGGAGAGACGTTTTTGTAAAGTTACTACTTACTGCCTTTGCTACCGACCAGAAATTCCTGGAGCCACTGGGGCATTGCAAAAGTTTATTCCCGATCCTTTGATTGTGTTTGTCCACTCGATCTGATCAAAATGGCGCCGGTCGAATCGGACGTCGATATGGTGTGCGTGGAATATGGGAAAGTGTTCCACAAGTCGTGTGCGCTAAGAGACTGGAAAGAAAAAGTGAGATCATAGATAAAACGCGTCTGCGAGCATGGCATAACCTCAAAAGCACAACAAGAAGAAAGTGGACAAATTGGACTTCTGAGAGAGCTTGTAGAAGAAGTAAAGAACAAAAACATCCTCTTAGAAGAGAACAAACGGCTCCTAGAAGTTAAAATTGTCTATCTAAAAATCTCAAACCGGAAATTACAATCGGAAGTGTCTAAAGATCCGTCTTCCGGAAATATAAGGGAGACTACAAATAAGTCGGTCAGCCAATAGAACAATAAAGTTCGAAACAGTCACAAACCAATCGACTCACACTGACTCACCAGAAATCGTCATTGTGATGGGAGCTAATGATCCGAAGAAGCAGTCCAATTCATCAGAGCTGACAAATGAATCAAGGTCAAATCAATCCAGTGGCAACCAGTGCTTGGCGTTGGCGCTAACAGATGGAATCGGCGAGGATTCTGAGGAGGTTTTTGATAAGGAATCCGAAAACATGGAAACTTAACTTGAAAAAGTCACGACCGACGTGGCAAGCAAACATACAATTTTTCACTTGGACAGATGACAGCAGAAAATCGACGAGAACTGAGAATCAAAATAAGGTCCACAAGCTAAAAGAACATCTAGAACACGCAAAACAAGCAAAAAAACAAAAAAAAAAAGACTCCATATCTGATGAGGAGGGATGGCAAAAACAAAGTCGGAAAAGTAGATTTTCGAAAAGGCGAAGGCCAGCACCAGTGATGGGGAATTGTCCAGACTTTGGTCTAAAGGTAGCACAAAAAATGTCCTGCTTGTTCTTATCTGGCTTGATCCAGAAGCGAGTGCTGAAGAAGTGACATAAAGACAAAAGTTCAAACGTCGTGCAAGTGTGAGAAAATGGTGACGCGAAAAAGCAAATTTAAAAGCTGTTTTAAAATTGAAGTTCCAACCAAAATCAAATCAAGTTATTTCAGCAGACATGTGGGGCCCGGGAGTAACGATAAACCATTTTCTGCACCTAAGACGACCTCCCATGCATCGAGAATATCGAATGAGCACAGACCTAACGTTACTTCATCAAAATTTCCAATGCCTTAAAAACAAGATAAATGAATTGGAAGTAAACATTCAGGAAACCTTGAATTATTATCCAACCATCATTTGTGCCACTGAGCACTGGTATATCCACGCGGAAATGGGGACTTTGAAGGTTGATGGATATGGATTAATATCGGCCTTCACCAGAAGCTCAACAAAACATGGGGGGGTTCCTGTATCCTTGTTAAAAAAGAAGTTGAAGACAGCTATAATGAAGTTCGGGACATTGTAGACCTGAGCGTCGAAGGCCTTGTTGAATGTTCTTCCATTGTAAACGGTATCCATAGGATTGTTGTTCTTTGTATATATAGACCTCCTCAAGGTAATGTAAAACAATTCTTAAATGTCTTAGCAGATATACTGCGCTTTGTTCAGAATAAATATTATAGACACCAAATATTTCTGTGTGGAGATTTTAATATTGATCTCTTGGAGAATACAATCAATACTAAATTATTTTTGGATCTTCTGAATAGTTTCAATTTAAAACAAACCATATTTGGTCCTACTACAGTAACACGTTTCTCCCAGACTCTCTTGGATAATATATTTGTGAATATGTTTAAAGCTACAATCATTCAAACTGCAATATCAGACCATGAGGCTCAGTTAATTGAGGTTTGCCTCACTGGGGTTCTCTCTAGATATGAGCCTATATCTCTCCAAAAACGAATATTCTCCGAAGCTAAAATGTGCCAATTTAGAAATCAACTGAGCTCACTCAACTGGAGCAATGTTCTTTCATTATAGCATGCTGATCAAGCCTATGACCTCTTCATAGGTCAATTCCTGCAGCTGTTCGAGTTGTGGTTTCCAAAAAAAGTGATAAGTAAAAACACAAAAACCAAATCATGGATAACAAAGGGGATAAAAATTTCTTCTCAAAACAAGCGACTGCTATATAGAGGTATGATAAATGGTGAAATTTCCTATGAGCATCATAAAAGGTATTCAGGTATCTTAAAGAGCGTTGTAAATAAGGCTAAAAAATTGTCAAATATTGAGAAACTTGTGCAATCAAAAAATCCTGGTGAGACAATTTGGAATCTAGTGAAGAACTATACAAATGCAAAGAAATCTAAAAACCGATCTGTTTTTAAAAACCTTGCTTCAGGAAATAAAACTAAAAATTTAGTTCTTGACAATATTAATAATTATTACATCAATGCTTGTCCAGTTCTCAATGTTGAAAATGAGCATGCTCTTAATTACTTTCAAAACTTTAGTAAATCAATTTTTTTAAATCCTACTAACTCCTATGAAATTAAAAATATCATAAAGCACATTAAAAACAAAAAAATCTACTGGTTCAGATGAAATCCCTGTCTCTCTGGTAAAGTACTGCTCAAATCAGCTTGCTCCAATTTTATCATATTTAATAAATCTAACTTTGAATTCAGGTATTTTTCCAACAAAATTAAAATTAGCATTGATTAAACCAATTTACAAAAAAGGTGATAATGCAGAAATAAAAAACCTGTTGCTCTTCATAATAATTTCAGTAAGATCTATGAAAAAGTAATAAATGAACGACTTGTTCAATTTCTTGAATAAAGTAATTTTTTTTTCAAATGTTCAGAATGGTTTTCGTAGGAAAAAGTCTACCATTCGCGGAACTTATCAAGCTTTGACAAAAATATTGGAAACATTAAACAGCAACCAGCAAACCTTGTGTATTGATCTATCAAAAGCATTTGATAGTTTCAGTCACAGAGTACTTTTGTTTAAACTTGAACAGTATGGTATAAGAGGTGTAGCACTGGAGCTCATAAGGTCATATCTCCACAATAGGGAGCAGTGTGTGATTGACATGTCCAACAAAGGGGAGCATATAGCCTCAAACTGGCAGCTCATTAAACAGAGTGTACCCCAGGGGTCTCTTTTGGGGCCACTTCTATATATAATTTATACCAACCAGCTACCACAACTGATAAACCACCATATGGTACAGTTTGCAGATGACACCTCAGTGGTTTTCTCACTGCAAAAGGATTTGGATCCAAATACCGTAATCTTTGAAACACTGGCCACCCTGGAAAGCTGGTTTGCTGCCACAACCTTATTATGAACGTAAGCAAAACGCAACTCATTCAGTTCGGTTACTACACCACAAAAGATCGGCATATTTTCCAGAATGAACACCATACAATCCAAGAGGCAAGTTCGGCATTGTTTTGGGGGTTTGGCTGGATTCTCGCTTGAACTGGAGAGTTCATGTTGACAGTCTGGCCCAATCCATTGGTTGGTATTCTTATGCACTTAAGGTACTGGCACAAACATAACAGTGCATGCAGCAATCATAGCCTATCATGCATATGTGCACTCCCGTATCAGATATGGGATCATGTTTTGGGGGAATAGCAGTGAGGCGGGTCAAATACTGATATTGCAAAAGCGATGTTTACGAAATGTTTTCAACCTAAGAAGGCGTGACCCTTGCAGACAATTATTTAAAGATCTGGGTATAATGACAGTGCCTTCAATTTTCATTCTTCTTTGTTTGTAAAGAATAATAACGACCTGTTTAGTGGGGAGTAGGGATCATTCCTACTCCACAAGGAACAAATCGGATTTAATTGGGCCTCGAGCCAATTTTTCTTACATTCAAAAAAATTTCAACTGGGCGGTGATAAAAATATTTAATAAAATTAAGAATGAGAATCAGGAACTACACTTCAAGCAAATTTAAGGCAGAGTTAAAAAAATATTAATTCAAAAGCATACTATGCAGAAGAATATCTCAGTGATTAGGTTCTTTCTAACGCCAGAATATAGGAAACCAATTCCAAATAAGTGGTTGCCTATATTCAGCCGTCACGCGGCCTAAGGTGGCATTAGATTTTCATGTCGATATAGGATATGTTTACATATCAGTGTCTCCAGTACTAGCAGACTCGCTCAATCGATCTATTTAAATGTATTTATATGTATCTAAATAAACACATTTTTGCGATTTGTACCCCTATTTATGAAGTGAGTTCACGGGGAAAAAGAATATTTATTTCTATATAAATTTAGTTATTTGTATTTAGATCTATTTATTTCTGTTTAAATCCATTTATTTGTATTTAAATCTATTTAGATCTATTTAAATAAATACCTACATTTTTGGATTTGTACACCTATTTATGAAGCGACTTCACCCTCGACGCGGTGCGAAAGAAAAATATGTTATTTCTGTGATCTCGGTCATGATACAACAATGCGAGACGAAAGGTGGAAGCCAGGTGGATGCCTAGTCGGCACAGTCGTACTTGAATTTTGCGCCCGTATTTTACACGTATATGTTTAAAAACGCAACTTCAGGGAATTTCGGGGATAAGGCCCTGAAATTTCAGGAAGCGCGCAGGGTAAACCTTAGGTATTTTGTTTGGCAGTTACCAGAGACCAGGTGAACCGAAAATCGTCGAGAAACCTTTCGTAGAAATCAGTTTGAGGTTTTGAGGATTTTGTACCGTATTTTACTGCGCTATTAGAAAGATCTGCTACATTCTAACAAGAACATAATATGATATTTCAACATCCTATTAACTTAATTATATTATTGCCTCTATTTGCAGCAGTAAAATGACACTTTTACGTCACACTGCGTAAAAATATGACACTAACATGAAAAGCACTTTTGCGCCCTCAGCTGATTGTTGTCCTCCCTTATTTCGGACAAGTTTCAGCCGCAAGCTTAAAAGTATCATTTTATTTATTTGAGCGAAATTATATAAAGAATCCTCTACATTTTTAAGAAAATAATTTAGTCGATTTTACTACATTTACTACCACTTTAATTATCAATGAAAAAATTTGCCATATTAGCTTATGATTGTTGGTATATCCACAATTTGATTTCCAAAACTCGCTAATACAAATATAGGACATGTATCTTACATAAATATGGTTATATGAATGAAGCTCCGATTTTAAAGGAGGAACGCGTATTTTACCTCCAACGTAACAGAGCCTGGGACCTCATTTTGGGACAGTGCTATTTTATACTAGAACTATAACAATGTTATGTCCTCGTATTTACAAAGAGCGACAGAGGGGATATGCAAACCAAGGGCCAGTGCATTAGCGTTATTTAAGCCACTTTGTATAACATGATGATTAGCTAAACGTTAACTGCGCCTAGAAGCTTTACTGATAAACAGGATCTATACAGTATATACCCAAGTAAACGAGGATGATACATAAAATATGCGCTGCGTAATTTAATACTGTGTTACGAGTGTATTGTTTTAATAGCTCCCTTAGCAAATTTAATGACACGGAATAGGAGTTTACTGAACGTGAACATAACAGAAGAATTGTAGCTGTGTTATAACAAAGCTATATACGATTCAGGGATCTCACAGTATCATGAATACTTTTCTGCTACATTATTATACAGTTTGAAGTGCCATGAATGTGGAAACTGAAACTTCTAGGTTTAGATTATTTGGTAAAAAGGGCGATGGGTAATAAAGAAGAAATGGGGCATACCTTTGTTGCAATAAATATTGGGCCATTTGTATTTGATTGGGGGTTCCAGTGATAGTGATGATTCGGTCATCGGAACCGGGGAGAGGTTCATCGATAGTGATTCCTGCACCAGAGTCATTTCGGATCTTTCTGATTCTGCCGCCACCCTTTCCAATAATAGCTCCAGCAAGCTAAAATAATTTCTCATTAGAGCAACGTAAACTAATTATATTAAAAAGGCAGAATAGTTATGGACCTTACAGAGGTTTCGAGGAAATTATGACTTGGCTACATATAATAAAATTGGATGTTCTAAAAACTGAAAGCCGCAAAAAAAATTAGACATCAGTACTGAATAAGATTTAGCAGACGTGTTTTTTGAGTTACCTTTGTTCTTTTTAAATTTTATTTCTAAGGTGTATAAAAAATATATGGGCAATATCGTAAATCTCGGTTATTTATTTGCCAAAACTTCTTTTCTATATTGTTAGAAACATACGCGACTTTTCCCTGAACTACAGGGTCAAGCATAAGAAAACGTAAACATCGGCGTGACTGCTAAATGTCATTCAACTTTGACACTTAATTTCCGTAGGGGTTCTAAGCTCTCTCTTTCCATCATCGATCATACCTTAGACTTTCTCAAGTCGATCGAATTAAAAATTATATCAGCATGTTCGGAATCAATAATGAATGGCATACTAGAAAAAACGTGGGGAAATTATCATCCAAATGTGGAAATCGTTTGCCTGTGAGCAAACACCAAAATGCCATATAATCATATTCACGGTGTTATGAAATAGGATGCCATAAACATGGCATCAAGAATTCCTTTTCGATACGTTTGGGCTACATGTGTTTCAGTTATGTCTCATGCAGTTATTGTAGTTCTATAATAGCTGGGTGATAAACAATATAATAACATATTACTGTACAATATACAATTATAATTTCTGGTATATTAAAAATAAGTAAAATCCAATCACCATAGCGAACTAAATTCTATGTGCCTTAAACTAACTGTTTTAGCATATTTAAGTAATCAGAGTTGTGAAGCTTCTTGATAACATTTCTTATGATTGAATTAAAACTTTCAAATAAATAAAAAAAAACAGATATTTTTGTTTTATGTTTAGCTTGCAATTGGTTGCCTATGGCTACACCAATGTTTACAAATTCGGCTCTGGCTCCAGGGTGTAAACAGCACAAGTGCTAGTTTAGTGACCCTAACGAAGCTGAAAAACCTAAAGAAAACTGGAAAACGGTCGACGTTTCGAGGAACAAATCTGTCCCCGTCGTCAAGAACGAACAAATCTAAAAATGAAAATGGTTAGTAAATGTAAAAAACAGTAAAAAGCTTTCGCAAAATTGTCAAGTTTTGAATACACTTTGACAAGACGACAATAATATTGTAATATCGTATAATTACTGATTAGTGGTCTATAGTTAATAATTAATTCGTTTGTGAGGTGTTATATATCTACAATTTGGTGTTATGCGTTTAGGAAGAATTCAATGATTTTTGTTAAAAGATTTAGTTAGTTTTTAAATGTCCCTTATCACCTTCAGTTTTTAGCAAAGGTAACCATGTGCTGTTAAAACTTACAGAAGTTGAAGCAACACATACATCTTTATTTAATAAAATTAAAGCACTTTCTTTAATTTTACGTTTTTTAGATGATGGTTCCTTTGCTAAAATACTTGAAGCGTTCCATTGTATTCTGTGATTGTTATCAAATGCATGTTGAGAAATATATTTGATTTGTGGAATTGTGTATTTTTAATATAAGTTTGGTGTTCTTTTATACGTTTTGATAATGGTCTACAGGTTCCACCTATATAAAATTTATTACATTCACATGGTATCTTATAGATAACATTTTTAGTAATTTCATTTTCATTGAGTGGTTTTGTATTTGTTAGTTTGGATCTAGGAGTGTTTTCTGTCTTGAAAATAGTACGAATATTAAATTTATTACCTATTCGTTTTATTTTGTCTGATATACCAGGACTATATGGAATAAAGACGTGCGTAATAGGTCTATTTTGATTTTGTCTAATATTTGGTTATTCAAACAACAATGTATTTTTCAATGAAATCAATAAGATAGTGTTATTATTAATCAAAACATTGGTTAAAAATTATTTTTCCGTGTTGAAATTTTGATTATTACAAATTATTTTCATTCGATCATATAGACCTTTTACGACCCCCTTTTTGACCATTATTGGGTGATGAGTTAAAATTTAAATATCTGTTTGTATGTGTAGGTTTTCTGTATATTTTTGTTTCGCAACTATTCGAGTCTTTTTTTATAAGAATGTCAAGAAATGAAAGTTGATCATTAATTTATTTTTCTATAGTAAATTTAATTGTAGGTACTTTGGTGTTAATATGATTTAGAAACTCGTTAAGGAAATGTTCCTTATGTGTAGGGCATTCAATACCGTGATCCCGTTTTCCAGGATCCCGGACATTTTTTCGATCTCGAAATCCCGGGATTGTCTTTTATTTAATCCCGGGATTTTCGGTATGTATCAATGCAATTTTTCATTAATTTATATCGTACACAACTGTTTCATAATAGTAAAATTTGCGCTTATAGACAACCCTGAACGGATGGCAACAATGTACCTTAAATTCCTGTCGTGGCTACGCGGCATTCAAGGGCCAACGCCCAAAATGTAGCAGCGCGGTGAATTACAGAAAGCGGTCAGTTGTTTAAGAAGTTAAAAACATACGGAATGTTTATGGTTATTTTATTGCTTAGAAGTTGCGTATATTTTTGTTTGTTGTTTATTTAATAATTATATATATGTTAATCCTTTGTTATGTTTATTTGAGTGTTATATCAGTTAATTGTTAGGTAAGTTTTAAAATGTTGCAAAATATGACAAATGCTACAAAACTTTTTAATGTTTTTAGATAATTTCCCTGCGTTGCAATGTCTTCGACAAAAACGACCAGTAAATACGTTTCAAATCGCAAGAAAGCATATGATAAAACTTCTGTTTGGCATTATTTTTTGCCTGCAGCAGATGAAAGTGAAATTGCCAAGTGCAGGAGATACCCCGCTATTTTAAAAACAAAAGATGGTTCCATAAAAGGTTTGTTGACGCATTTACTAAAAATACACAAAATCGACTTGAAATCGATGAGAGTGAACAAGGAATCTGTTGATAAAATAGTTGTTGAAAAGCAGACGAAAGTTACCGACATTTATACACTTGAAAATAAAACCAGTTTGGAAGCTGTTTTGGCACGAATGACAGCTCTGGATGGGATCCCATTTGCAAAATTTATAACCTCTAAAGACCTACGAGACTTACTACAGGCAAAACGTTTCAAGGTACCCAATTCGGCAGCTACCATAAACAGCAGATTTATAAAATACAGTATTAAAGTTCGACTAATAGTAACACAGGAAATAATAGCTCAGAAACAGTTAGGCAAAAAATTTACCCTTACATTTGATGAGTGGACTTCTACGTCAAACAAGCACTTCATGAACATTAATGTCCACAGCCAGCAAGTTTTGGAACCTTGGCCTTATTAGATTCAAGAACTCTATGACAGCGAAGGATGCGTAGAAATGGTCCAAAAACGAATTTCTGAGCACAAGATACCCCTATCCGAGGATATAGTTTGTATAACTACAGATGGGGCTAGTACAATGACGAAAGTTGGCAAACTTATCACACCTCATCAACAGTTGTGTATGGCACACGGGATTCAGCTAGCCGTAAAGGATGTATTATATAATAAAACCGCAGATTTTTCTAGCCAAGACACTTTTCAATTAGGATCCTCAGAAGGAGAAGAATATATAGATGATGACATTGATGACAATGGGGGGTTCGATATTTATGAAGAAAGTGAAAATCTTACTGGAATACACATCACTGAAAGTTATGGCATACATTCAACAATTTCCAAGGTAAGGAAACTGGTCAAATGTTTTAAAAGATCACCTACAAAAAACGACATTTTACAAAATTATGAACATGGAAAAGACCTAAAACTTCTCTTAGATTGTAAAACAAGATGGAGCAGCTTGTTCATAATGTTGCGGCGTTTTTTTTGTCTACTGAAAAACTGCATCAAAAAGACAATGATCGATTTAAATTTGACAGATGATCTCCTAACTGAAGCAGAATTTAATTTAATAAGAGAAATAGTACAAATATTAGATCCAATAAAAAGAGCTGTAGAGACACTGTGTCAACGAGATATGAATTTATATAAGGCAGATATTGTTATGAAGTTTATGCTGTCTGAAATAGGGAAAATCCAGTCACCTTTGAGTACTCAATTAGACATGCAACTAAGAACGAGAATCGAGCAACAAAGAACAGTTCTATCATCGATCCTAAGTTATCTACACGCTCCTACATAATTAAACAGAAGAATTATTTATAACGCTTAGCAAGAAAGGAATCCAACAAGAAATTTACAATTTAATTAAAAATTATGTAAAGTCTACTTCCACTAGTGCATCAAGTGTGGAAATTGTACATGAAAAAGAAAGTGATGATGAGCTTCCTCTCGCAAATTTATTGATAAAGAAAAATGCATTCCTTAAAGGAAAAATTGCAAGAGGCCCTAGAAAAAACCACAAAACCTGTAATAAGATATAATAACATCGATTTATCTAAAATAATACTCAGGGAGAAGGAATTCTTCGAAAATGTAACTGACCGAGGTTTCCATTTGCAGTTACCCTATGACATGCTGATGACTATTCCTCCAACCACTGTGGAATCAGAAAGGACCTTTTCAATTGCTGGAATATTGTGCAGTAAAATAAGGTCTAGTTTGAGTGATAACACACTTGATCAGCTTGTTTTTTTTAAGAAATTTTTTCAAAAAACAAGTTTAAATCCACTTTTTTCCTACTGCAAAAATCGTTTTTTAATGTTATATTTTACCACGTTATAAATGCTATGTTACGTTATGCTATGTTATAATGAACCCATGTTTATGTGTTTTTTGGTTTTATATTAATGTTGTTTTTAGAAATAAAACTATGTTAAGAAAATATAATAGGTTTTTACTTAATTAATAGAACAAATTCTAACGTATTTTTTTTTGTAAATCCCGTGACCAGTCCTGGGATCCGGGATTGAAAAATTATAATCCCGAAATCCCGGGATTGAAAATTTCTTCCGGGATTGAATGCCCTACTTATGTGGATAAATTGAAAAAATGTCATCTATATAACGCCACCAAATTAAAGGTTTATATTGATAATTTTGACAAAATTTAATTTAAAATTTTCCATAAAAATATCACTTAATAAAGGTGATAAAGACGAACCCATAGCCATACCATTGTTTTGTTGATAGTAATTGGTATTGTATTGAAAATATGTAGTTTTTACGCAAAAAGTAAGTAATTCGAGTAAGTAAAAGGGGGTCGTAAAAAGTCTATATGATCGAATGAAAATAATTTGTAATAATCAAAATTTCAATTCAGAAAAAGAATTTTTAACCAATGTTTTGATTAATAATAACTATCTTATTGATTTCATTGAAAAATGCATTATTGAGTTTGAACAACCAAATATTAGACCAAATAAAAATTGACCTATTACGAACCTATTTATTCCATATACTTATTCCTGGTTTATCAGACAAAATAAAACGAATAGGTAATAAATTTAATATTCGTACCATTTTCAAAACAGAAAACACTCTTGGATCCAAACTAACAAATACAAAACCACTCAATGAAAGTTAGATTACTAAAAATGTTATCTATAAGATACCGTGTGAATGCAATAAATTTTATATAGGTGAAACCTGTAGACCAGTATCAAAACGTATAAAAGAACACCAAAATTATATTAAAAATACACAATTCCACGAATCACATATTTGTCAACATGCATTTGATAACAATCACAGAATATAATGGAACGCTTCTAGTATTTTGGCAAAGGAACCATTATCTAAAAATTCACGGACCTCACACCTTATGCAAGCATCCTATGTATTGAAAATGCCTGACACAATTTTTAAATTTAAAAAACTTATGATTTACATCTGTCACAATATAACAAATTAATTACTATTAATTTATGTTTACCGATTTTGCGGGGTTGAGATCATGTCACACGAAGTGACACCCAATGATAATGTTACATAAAAAAGTGTATAATATTTTTAAAGTCAGTTTAAATTAAAACAGCAAATAAATAAGCGATTGACTAATAACTACGCTACTGAGTGTCTGTCGTCAAAATCTGTTGATTTATAGCGACATCCAGTTCATAAATAGCGAAGCTGTCAAATTTGACATTTTTGACAGATAGGCACTACGCCAAAAAAAATTTTCCTTTTATTTTCCCTAATCAAATTCGTTTCATAAATAGCGAAACTGTCAAATTTGACATTTTTAACAGATACCATGATAAAAAAAAAGTTTTTAAATTTTTCCTATTTAACATTTTTGACAGGTACTACATATGTGAAAACTTATTTTTTTTTTATTTTATAATCTATTATAAAAAAATATTTTCCTTTTATTTTCCCTATAGTCTAATTCGGTTCATAAATAGCGAAACTGTCAAATTTGACATTTTAAACAGATACTATGTTAAAAAATTATTTTTTAAAATTTTTGCTAGTACAATTAAACAATTTCATAAAATTATTTTTTTTTATTTTTCCTAGTCCAATTATATAATTTCATTCAAATCGGTTCATAAATAACGAAACAGTCAAATTTAACTTAATTTTCTTTTATTTTCCCTAATCTAATTATAAAATTTCATTTAAATCAGTTCATAAATAGCAAAATTGACAAATTGGACATTTTTGACAGATACTCTGTTAAAAATATTTTTCTAAAATCGACATATTTTGAGAATCACCCTGTATCTTTTTGACAGTTTATTCAAATCGGTTAATAAATAACGAAACTGTCAAATTTGACATTTTTGACAGATAGGTACTAAGTACGTCATAGAATATTTGCCTTTTATCTTCCCTAATCTAATTCGGTTCATAAATAGCGACACTGTCAAATTTGACATTTTTAACATTTATTTTTCCTAGTCCACTTATAAAATTTCACTCAAATCGGTTCCTAAATAGCGAAACTGTCAAATTTCACATTTTTTACAGATACTATGTCATAAAATCGACATATTTTGAGAATCACCCTGTATCTTCTAATCGAGCGCTTCTAATAAGAAGTAATAAAAATATTGCATTTTAATCTTTACGGTCTAAATCTGGATTTAAATCACAGTATAAAATAACACTACTAACTTACCTTATTGAATAATATTATTCGAACATTTAGAATAACCTACAACCATTTTATTCTTTTATTATAAAATGCTACAACACACCGTCAGCGTCGTCAAAGTATCCGTTACGTCTTATCACAAGCAAGATATTTTATTTATCACAAGCTAGATATTTTATTTACTGAGCGTTAACCGCGCCGATACGGTGTCGGAATTTCATTATGTCGAGTTCACGAAATCCAATATGTCCGTATGCGCTGGTCGAGGTCACGACATCCTTATTAAGTTTCCATAAAAGTGATCCCAATAGCATTTTCAATACTAAAAACGTATAATTAAAGAAAATGCCATGTGTTGCTTAAACTTCTGTTAGTTTTAACAGACTACCTTTGCTAAAAACTGAAGTTGACAAGGGACATTTAAAAATGAACTAAATCTTTTAACAAAAATCATTGAATTCTTCCTAAACGTATAACACCAAATTGTAGATATATAACACCTCACAAACAATTATTTACTAAAAAAACACCTCATTATTACCTAAATAGACCACTAACCAGTAATTATACGATATTACATTATTATTGTCATCTTCTCAAAGTCTATTCAAAACTTGACAATTTTGCGATAGCTTTTTACTGTTATTTACATTTACTAACCATTTTCATTTTTAGATTTGTTCGTTCTTGACGTCGACCGTTTTCCAGTTTTCTTTAGGTTCTTCAGCTTCGTTTGGGTCACTAAACTAGCACTTGTGCTGTTTACACCCTGGAGCCAGAGCCGAAGAGGCTATAAGAATTTGTAAACATTGGTGGAACCCTAGACAATCAATTGCAAGGTAAACATGAATACTCCACAACAATAAAATTTAGATCATATCTACATTTTTGTTTTATGTTGAACATTGAATTCTCAATAAAATTATTTTATATTATACAATGTAGGGCGCAATGATCATATTAAATGTGACATGGCATCATATTTTTAGACTTCTGAATTCACCTAAAAATTATGTATGTACAGGGTGTCCCATTTTCGATGATATTACGGGGTATTTCACTTACGAGTAAAGATAGAGAGTTGCGGTTTTCGCAAAACTGTGCTACTTTTTTGTGAAAAGAACGATGGTATAAACAAAATTTTCATAGCCCGCTTCGTCTCTGAGATACAGGGCGAAATTCAAAATAATGCATTTTGGGACCCCCCCTCGTATCTCCGTTATCCTTCAACATATCGCAAAGCTAAAAACTTGCTCTTATATACTTTTTTACGTAAAACCCAGTGGCGTAGTCAGATTTTTGCTGTGAGCTGTCAATTTTTAGCTATAAATCAAACTTATGTTTTTTTAAATGGAACACCCTGTATATTTTTCTTTCGTTTGAATGGAAATTTCATAAGCTTTTCAAAAATATATAATAAATGATATGTATTTTAAATAATAAGCCTAAAATTCATAATTTCACAAAATGTATCTCTATACGACACTCTTGATGAGTATAGTATAAGAGTTATCTTTTAAACAACGTTATAAGTATTAGTAGGCAGAGATTATCAGAGCAATGGAATGATCATTTTTTTATTGGCAAGACCTGTCAGTGGAAAAATTTATATTTTCTGTGTAATATTGTATTTTTTACGGTGGTTGAAAACGAAAATTATGAATATTTTGAAAAATATGACATGTTAGTCTGCTTTATACAGAGCAATGAAAACTCCCGTGAAGCTTCTCAACTATTATTCAATATGTTTGTTTCAATATTTATTTACCTTTTGACTTATTTGGGTTTATTTTTTATTTAAGTATCATTTTAATTTATGGATATTCTGAAAGAAGACAACCTGGTCATTTAATGTTTTCCGGAATAAAGAAAACATGGAACGTTTATCCGGCCCCTACCAAAAACGTATAATAAGGAAAATCGCCGTAAGGGCGGAGGCAACGTTCCTTGTTCTACCAATTTTTTTCTTTATTCCGGAAAACATTAAAAGATCAGGATGCCTTCTTTCGAAATATCTATAAATTAAAATGATACTTAAAAAAATAAACCCAAATAAGTCAAAACGTAAATAAATATTCAACCAAACTTATTGGAATATAGCTGAGAAGCTTCACGGAAGTTTTCATTGCTCTATATAAAGCAGACTAACATGTCATATTTTTCAAAATATTGATAATTTTCATTTTGAGCCATCGTAAAAAATACAATATTACACAGAAAATATAAATTTTGCCACTGAAAAGTCTTGCCAATAAAAAATTACCCTTCCATTGTTCTTAATAGTCTCTGCCTGCTAATACTTATACCGTTGTTTAAAAGACAATGCTTATACTATACTCATCAAGAGTGCCGTATAGAGCCACATTTTGTGAAATTATGGATTTTAGGCATATTATTTAAAATACATATCATGTATTATATATTTTTATAAAGCTTATAAAATTTCCATTCAAACGAAAGAAAAATATACAGGGTGTTACATTAAAAAAAAATATAAGAGTGTCGTATCGAGACACATTTTGTGAAATTATGAATTTTAGGCTTATTATTTAAAATACATATAATGTATTATATATTTTTATAAAGCTTATAACATTTCCAATCAAACGAAAGAAAAATATACAGGGTGTTCCATTTAAAAAAACATAAGTTTGATTTATAGCTAAAAATTGACAGCTCACAGCAAAAATCTGATCACGCCACTGGATTCTACGTCAAAAATTGTATAAGAGCAATTTTTTAGCTTTGCGATATGTTAAAGGATAACGGAGATACGATGCATTATTTTCAATTTCGCCCTGTATCTCAGAAACGAAGCGGGCCATGAAAATTTTGTTTATACCATCGTTCTTTTCACAAAAAAGTAGCACAGTATTGCGAGATCCGCAACTCTCTATCTTTACTCGTAAGTGAGATACCCCGTAATATCATCGAAAATGGGACACCCTGTACTTCATATTCAAATTTATCTCGTCCAAGCATTTCCTTCAAGTAAAACATTTTCCACTCAGAATCCAAACCATTAGCATCAACTTTACACAGAAAATATTCACCTATAATACATATCGTTTTGTTGCAAGCTTATTGCAAAAATGTAGCAATAAGATACAGTGTGGTCAAAACATGAATCTGCATATTGTGAACTTGCTTATTAAGAGATAGAGAAACAGTTAAATAATGAAAGGTTTAGATAATTTCGAGCTATAGACGTGATTTATTTTCTTGGAGCTATTTAGCTTTTGAATGAATATAACTAGATTTTCTCTCGATCGCTTTTGAATCAGCACAAAATTCTCTAAAACTTTCCCTATAAGCTAGATCCCAATATATAGACTTGAATTATTTACTGTATAGTTATTGCAAACATCCTCATGTCTATTTTTGAGGCAAGGCAGCATTTTTTTGTTACCAATTCATAGCCCGAGTTAATCTACAATTTGTGTGTCCCCTTTTCAATAAATAATGTTTCTTAGGAAGTTTTGCTTTCCTGTAAGTTGTCCATAATCAAACATTCGAAACTATCTCTCGGCTATCGGGAGGCTGATATATAAGACGATAATCATGAGACCAGTAACAGTGCAAAAATATTAAAAGTTCAGCAGATTGAATTTCCACTAAGAATTCATAGGCTGGATGTTTATATACATTTTAATTAGATGAAACAAACGTCTAGAATGTTGAGACAAATAATGAACATATGTAAAGCTTTTCTAAAACATCCTATAAAATAAAGCAGTTTGTCACTGTTATAACATGTAGATTAAAATATAGTTAATGTACACGTAATGGTTGATTTAAATACTCACATCTGTAGGAATGGTAACCTGTGTCGAACCCATTCCTCCACTAACGCTGCCCAATCCGATTGGACCAGAAGAGTTCGATGGTGGTGCGTTGAAACTTGGTGGTGGTGCGTTGAATGAACTACCTCCGTTCCATCCGTTACGATCAAAACCTCCACCCAGTCCGTTATTTTGACGACCTCCGAAACCGCCTCCGCCTTGGCCTCCACCAAATGAACTCCTGTCATTGAACGAGCTTCTATTTCCGAAACTACTGTCGCGGCCTCCTCCTCTGCTGTCGAAACTGCTTCTATACAAACAATAGTTTTTTTTTTGTTAAAGTCAACGGTAGAGTACCGACCGATCTTCGTAGAAGGAATTGGTCTAAGCGATTGATAGAGTTTATTAATTTAATGCTTTAAATGTAGGATTAAGCTCAAAATAGAACTTTAGGAGAAGCATACGTCCAGGAGCATAGAACCTATGAGAATTTAGTTTGTATAATTTCACTTATGTGGATAAAACATATTTTGCAATGCTTCAATATCACACATAAGTCCTTGATAAAATATTGGTAAAAAAAGGTATTTATTAATAAATTGAAATATCTAGTAGCAAATATACAACACCAAATTGGCAAAACTCACCTGTTTCCACCAAAACCTCCACCGCCACTTCCTCTGCTTAGTGGCCCACTATCTCCTCCAAACCGGCCTCCTCTATTGCCGCCGCCAAATGAACTGTCTCTCATTCCTCCACCTCGAGGACCACCGGAACCTCCAGGTCCGCCTCTAGGTCCATCTCTTTGTCCCGGTCCTCCTCGTGAACCATCGCTAAATAAAAAATTACTTAATTAACTTTCTAAAGGCCAAAGTTTGCTAACATCTAAACATAAACATTGCAGGACCAGACGAAAGGTAAGCTGCAAGGTTGTCGAGGAGCCCGAGTATGCCGAAATCTTTTGCTTCAACCACTTCTTGGTAATTAGAATCCTGCTGATTTGTTTTTGTAGCTCAATCAGTACAGTGAATATTTGCCTACGATTTTAATGACAATGATACGGTCTATGATTTTAAATTGTTAAATTATATATTGGTCTATGGCTAGTGGCAACGTGAAAATATATGTCGACATAAATTTTCATAATGAATAAAATTAAATGGACTTACCGACCACCTCTTGACGAACCACCTCCTCCTCCGCGTCCTCCAAAGCTAGGCCCGTCTCTGTCTCGACCTCCACCACCCTGTTGCTGACCTCCCCAGCCGCCATACTCATTGGCGTAAAATTCGTCAAAGTTGTGAGGATCGTAGGGATTGGAAATTCCTTTAACAGGGCTCTAAAATAAGAAATGGTACTTTAGTGAATTTGAAAATATGGCGACTGTGTTAATCGTAAGTCTAACACATATTGTCAAACAGACACATAACTTTAGACAAAATGTTAAACATAAACTTTCTAAAATGGGGAGTATGCAATTTTCAAGACAAGAATATTCAAGTTATGTGTAAAATTTAAACGCAAACGATTTAAAATCGTTGGAAAAGTTGGTTACAGCCCATACAAACTTGAAGTTAACAAAAATTTCATTTATAGAAGGTTTTTAAATTCATACGTTAACAGTTTTCAATCAACCCTGTGCCAACCTTAACGGACCATTTACCTGCTTAATTAGACTGAGGACCTCGCGCAAAGTGTCGATGCACTTGGCCGGCTCGCCGACGATCTGGATAACGCGGTCCGTGCTCTGCGGGGCTGGATTAGAGAAAATCTTAATGCGGGTGCCAATTTTCTGAAAAATAAAGCAAAAGTTAATAATGAATATACTTAAAATGCATGGATAATAAACACAGTTAGGAATTAGGTAGTTAAAAGAACTTAATGTGATTTTCGCATATACATTCCAACAAAATATAGCATCAGACGAGCTTTGACAGTGTGGAAAGTGATTTTAGAAAATCAAATTCTTCGGCTTTTTAAAGTTTTCCACCAATGCTTAAATGTTTCTTCAGTAAGTCAACACCGAGAACTTGGCTGTTTCTTGCTATTTTGTCGAGAGCCCGATTTGACCAAGTTACTCGACGTTTAATGTTTATTTATTCACGAAACAAGTCATTTACAAAGATACCCTAAGCTAAATAAGTTTTTATAATTAAATACAGAACATTGCACAGGAATACACTATTTGACTAACATTGGCAATAATAATATAGTGTCAAAAGTTACAGCGATTATAAAACCTCCAAACACAAAATGGGGTTAAAATTTATTCAACAAATATTTCAGACTATTATAGCTGATCGAGAATAAATCTATATTGTCTGGCAGCTTGTTTGCAGCTATGGCCATTCTACTAAGAGGGGTGAAATAGCCGTAATTAGTGCTATGAAAATCAACCAGAAAAAGGTCATTATGACGCAGTCTTCTTGTTGCTTTCAGCCCAAAAGATTATATCAATTCAGCAGAGTCAATTTTCCCATTTAAAATTCGGTGCATAAGGCACACATCATAGTTTTCTCTTCTTTTACTTAGTGAATTAAGGTTCAATAGTCTTTGTAAATCTATATAATTAATTTAATTCTTTGGAATATTCATTTTAAATGCTATGAGCCGAAGAAACATTCTATGTACTCTTTCAAGCTTTTTGAGAATGTAATTATTTTACATTTGGCTACATTTAGGTTTAACTTATTTTGTTGGCACCATAGTGCAAAGTTATTTATATCAAGTTGAAAATCAAGGCAGTCCTGGAAAGACTTGATGCTCTTATAAAACTTTCCATCATCAGCATAAGTCAGACAGAGTGAATCTTCAATAGATGTACAGATATCATTTACAAAGATATTGAAAAATAATAATGAAAGATGTCCACCCTGAGGTACACCCGAATTAATCTCCACTTCTGAGGACAAATAATTTTAAATTTTTACAGCTTGTTTGCGTTTATAAAGGTAACTTTTAGACCAGTTTAAAAAACTTGAATGAATTCCTAAGGCCTGAAGCTTTGCCACAAGGATGCCATGATCCACCCTGTCAAATGCCTTGGAGAAGTCAGTGTAAACAACATCCATCTGGGTACGACTCTCCAAGGCCTCTGTCAAGTGTTTTTCATATATTAAAAGATTTGTCAGCGTAGAGCGCCCTTTTGTGAAGCCATGATGGTGAATAGAAATAATATTTTTGAATAAAGGAGTAATTTTGTCAGCAATAATGCACTCAAATACTTTAGATGGGACAGAAATTTTGGATATTGCTCTATAGTTTTCCACATCAGACCTATCACCATTTTAAAAATGGGGGTTATATGACTGGATTTCCATTTGGTGGGAAATACACCTTGATTTAGAGAAAAGTTATAAATTTTAGAAAGTATTGGTGTAAGTATACAGGTAGTTTTTTTCCAGAAGATCTCATCTGGCCCCGTTCCTAAAGTATTTTTTAATTTTAAAATGTACTCATACACTTCAGTCTGAGTTATAAACAGATTCCCTAAATTAGTTGACATGTCATAAGAGTACGCACCCACAACTGCTGGTCTACTTTTTGTGTAGACTGTGGAAAAATAGTCCATAAATAGTTCAGTGGGTTCATTCAAATTTTTAGAGACCTTATTTAGAAAGTGCATCTCCTAGGGGTACTCCAAGTTGCACTTCTTAGAGTTTACGAACTTCCAATACTCGATTCTATTGGCGAGTGTATTCTCCAAATGGGCAACATACTCGAAGTATGATGTTTTTGAGTATTTTTGCATTCTCTCCTCAAATGCGAGAAATGTTGATAATCAATGACAGACGAAGTTTCTTTAAACCTCTTGTCAGCAGCTTTTTTTTCATAAATCAAAGTTTTAAAATGGTTATTCATCCATTTGGGGAATTTTTGTGTTTCAGAAGTACACTTAGGTACAAAGATTTCAATTGCTTGATAAAGAATGTCATAAAAAGTCTCCAAAATGAGATCCAAGTCAGTGAAGTTGAAAACTTCATCCCAGTTTACAAAAGACTAATATAGATTCATCTCATGATAGTCAGCCCTCCTAAAGTTATAAAAAGAATAACTACAGTCAACAAAATCACAGAAATTACCCTCACAAATTTCGACAGTTAGTGTGGCCTGTCAAGTTTCAACAGTGGAGAATAAGAAAGTAAAACTCTGGTATTAATGTGATTTGAAAAAATTAAGTCCAAATAATTACCATATATATCAGAAAAACTGTTCAATTGGAAAAAGTTATGGAAAGCCATATACAGTCCGCCAGGCACTGAGCCTCTTTCGATATGGTTCCACCTTCTATTTGTGCAGGTTGTGCACCTAAGTTGTCGTTTTGCCACCGTACTTTTGGCAAGTTGTAGTCTCCGCAGAGGAATATGTTCAGTTTATCCAAATCATATTGTGAGAGTACGGCAATAACTGATGTGCAGTAACTCTCACATACTTCTGTGCTGAAGATCCTGGGGGTATATAAACGTTTCCTATTAATGATGTAATAGAGGTTTGTGGTTTTACCATGACCAAGAGTTGTTCACCATCATTTACAGCAGGCTGAATAATATGTGAAGGTATCCGATGATGGACTGCTATCAATACCCCACCCCACAGAACACATTCTGAGGTTGCTATTTTCACTGTTTCTATCACACCGATAGAGAATATAGTTATCAAGTCCTGATTCCTGATTATTGATTGAATCGTCCAGGAAGGTCTCTGTTAACAGGATAATACCATATTGAGCAAGAGCTACAGCTCGTCCAAGTTCTGTTAATTTAGTTTTTAGGCCTCTGACATTCTGATAATATATTGATAACCTACCGCATCTGGTGTTTACTTTTTTTCCTTATCCTGTACTTGTGGTTTGTTTAGGTTATGCATTGCCCTGTCAATGCCTACAGAGATCTGACTTACACTTCCCATCTAAACAATTTCTTCCACGAGGCCAAAAATTAGTTTCGTAGACCTGCTCTTTTAGTGAGGGATCTACACCAACCATAAAAAAAAATTTCCTGGTATCAGTCATCCTTTTAGGGATACACTTTTTTACATATACTTCATTTTGTGTGTTTGTATGCTTAGTTATGTAGTTTTTTTACAATGCTTTCCGTGAAATTGCCGTCCCGATTATCACCTTTCAGACACAAAAACAACCAAACTTTTTTGTTTTCATTTGCGAAATTTCATCAGTCACGTCACGGCTTCCAACAGAAATTTTCTCTTTGTTTTTTTATACTCTGATAGTGATTTCCATTCTTCTTTCTATTTGCACCAATTTCTGATGTGGCACTGTTTTGGCCTGTTGAAAATCGTATTTTGTGATAGCGTGGAATTTGGAATTCAGCTTTATCGTTTTCTTCATTATTTAGCCGACTTTGGTGATTATCGTTGTCTTCAGTGATGGTTATATATATTGGGGGGGAGGACCTTTGTAGAGGCCGTGGCTGTCGATTCAACGCCGTTTCTACGGCCCCCAGCTACTTCTGTATGGAACTCGTAATGATTTCAGGCTTGTTTTCCCGCAGTACTGATGTGGAACTTTTCGAACTTTCCAACTGTGTTTCCAGTTGCATTGCCGTTTTACGCCATAAATCGCAGGTTTCGCTTATTCTTTCCTTCCAAAATTTGCACCATTTTTTGAAGATAGGAAATTTCTGTATCTTTGTTCTGTTTTGATTCCGAGGATTTCCGCACCATAACCTCTTTATCGGTAGAAACGTGTTTACATAAAGTTTTCTTTAGTTCTGCATTTTGTACTAAACATGAGGGGTGGAATCGTTCCCCACACTTAAGACACTTTGATATGTCCACCACAATGGATTTTTTACAGTGTTTACACACAGATTCTTTCGAATTTTCGGAGCGATCTTTTATTACACCACCATCGAGCGCCATCTTGAATTGAACTAATAATAATAAAAAACACTACTATGGTAGTCTTCCAGTAAACTCACCACGGTATACCATGGAGAACAAAGTTATTGTGCTTTGACTTCAGCATCATAATTATATTTCTCTGAAAATTATTTGTTGTAAATGGTAGGATGCTTACTTTTTAAATGCTTTCCCAGATCTTCATGAAGAAATGGTGCCAAAGGTTTTTTTTTGCCAGCATAGAAAAAAGACTAATTTGCACTTTAAAAGGTTATCTTCTAATTTAGATTTTACATTGAACGAGAAAACATTCTCGACTGTAGAGTTCACTCTAAATCTAAATCAGAGATAATAATTAGATCACTCAGTCTCGCATTCAGCGTTCGGTGAAAGGGCTTGAAGTGTCTTCAAAGCATTTTAAGTAAAATATATTAGACTTGCTTATGGTGAAATGGCAAAAATATTCAATTGATAAATCAATTTCCATGACTCTCAAAGTAATAGGGTGATTTTTTCACAGATATTTTATGCAGTAAAACTCCAAAATGCTAAAACCGTTAAATATACACTAACGGAAAGTGGGTATCAGTTCACTATTACCACCGAACATATAGCGTATATATTCGGTGCTATTACACCCTCTTGTAACGGTTTTTGGTTTAACGTGTCAGAAGGGGAAATATTAAGGTCGTTACGCACGAGGTCCATATATTGTAAAGCCATAAATAGCATATTCCATAACAAGTGTTGAAAGTACAAGGCGTAAGCCGAGTGAGGGAAAATAGTTATTTTTCTAACTAGTGCGAAAAGTCATACTTTTCCGCACGCGATTGCAGTTTGCCGATCGACGCGCAGCGGAGTTCGGCAAGCAGTCGAGTGAGGAAAAGAGACTTTCCGCATGAGTTAGGACCAACATTTTTTCTACAAACACCTAAATCAAAAATTGAACCGTCTATTTTGTTTTATTTGGGCAAATAGAATAGTTATTTTTATTCGCCTGAGAAACATAGATTTTTTAGACAAGATTTAATTTAAAAAGCATAAAACAATAACAATTTAATAGCAGTTATTGATATTTATGATACTGGGTGTCCTAAATTTGTAGGTATATTTCTTTTGTATAATAATTCTTTAATAACTATAATTATAGTTTTCCGCTTTGTTATAACGAACATGACGTGTTCCCCTAAATTTGGTATTATCAATATAGAAGTTACTGTGTGACAAATTTGTATACTTTTTTGATATTTTTACTTTTCCGCACTGGTGCGGAAAAGTGGCACTTTCTAAACTAAATTGAGTGCGGAAAAGTGAACTTTTCCGCACGCAAGTAGAAAAACATAGTTTCACACGAGTAATGTACGCCACTTTTCCTACGACCACCTACGAACGCAACCTTTAGATTCTTAAGAAGAGACCGATTAATATTACACGTCTGTTCAAACCGAGGGGGTAACCACTCTGTAAATATGGTGTACAATAGGTTGTAATTGCTCGTAATTTTTTGTAATTTTTGTAATTATTTGTAATTATTTGTAATTTTTGTAATTATTTGAAATTTTTTGTAATTGTTTGTAATTATGGTAATTTTCTTTAAATTTTTTGTAATTTATTGAAATGTTTAGTAATTTTTTGTAATTTAAAAAAATATATACCTATATATTTTCTATATAATATTGGATTTTGTTATAATTTGCCGTTTTTTTATTTTAGCAAATTTCTTGTAATTTATGCAAATATGGTGAATAACTCGTAATTTATGTTAATTGTATGGTGTTTTTAAGCAAATAATTACCTATAGCTGGTACCTAGGGCTTTTAGCGGCTTCTAGGCTATTTTATTGATTCTTTTGTTAATTATCTCTTGAATTACGAAGTAAAACATGCAAGTACAAAATTTTTAATCTTTTGTATTAGTTATGGTAGTTCGGTTTTAAATTTTGCGAGATTAAAAGCTAAGTACACGTGTTTTCTTAAATACATCGCTATCCAGAATATTAACGCTAAGATTCCGAAATAAAATTTTTTAACACTTCAGTACAACGTCCAAGAGAAATTACTATTCTTACTATAGAAAAGTATTACGCTGTTTATTACACTGAGCAGTGGTATACAGGGTGCTACAAATTCGAGTGCATGCATGGGGATCTCAGGAACCGTAAGAGATACGAAGGCGGTTAAATTAAGGCAAAGTTGCGCAATTTGATGCTCAACAAGATGCAGTTTTGAAATTGGAAAAATTCCGAATAGTTCCGGATATATTCGTAAAAAAACGAAAAGCAGCTATTTTATTTTTATTTTTTCCTGACTTTATTTGAAGAGATAATATAAAATAAATTTAACATTATCAATGCCACTTTTTCCCCTTTATAAAATGGCAGTGTCAAATTTTAAATCTGACGCTTCGTGTCCGGGCCCCCATCATCAACTTAATTTTTTTAAATACGGACCTGGATTTTTTATTTCTGTTTTTAGAAGGTTTTGATCTTCCAAAACCAACGATGTATCACACTTATCAATATATCAACAAATCAAGATTTTTTTCATAAGAGATAATGTGTTAGACAGGGACGGGGCGATCTTTTCTGACCCGATTTCACTTATGAGAATATTTTTGTTACCGCTATTGGACAAGTGTGATACATCGTTGGTTTTGGGAGATAGCGGTAACAAATATTCTCATAAGTGAAATCGGGTCAGAAAAGATCGCCCCGTCTCTGTCTAACACATTATCTCTTATGGAAAAAATCTAGATTTGTTGATTTATTGATAGGTGTGATACATCGTTGGTTTTGGGAGATCAAAGGCTTCTAAAAAATGGAATAAAAAATCCAGGTCCGTATTTAAAAAAAGGAAGTTGATGATGGGGGCCCGGACACGAAACGTCAGATTTAAAATTTGACACTGCCATTTTATAAAGGGGAAAAAGTGGCAATGATAATGTTAAATTTATTTTATATTATCTCTTCAAATAAAGTCAGGAAAAAATAAAAATAAAATAGCTGCTTTTCGGTTTTTTACGAATATCTCCGGAACTATTCGGAATTTTTTCAATTTCAAAACTGCATCATGTTGGGCATCAAATTGCGCAACTTTGCCTTAATTTAACCGACTTCGTATCTCTTACGGTTCCCGAGATCCCCATGCATGCACTCGAATTTGTAGCACCCTGTATAGGACGGATCCTAAAGATTGAAGGCGATAGTTGTACATGGTGGGCAAATAAGCGAGGTAAGCGGCTGTATCTCAGAAACCACTAATCGTAGAGACTTGCGGTAAAAAATGATGTAACTAAAGTGACTAAAAGAAAACACTGGAAATTATTTTCAAGTTCATACCTCTACCGCTAGGGGGCGTTATAGCTATGGTCGGGTAGAAAATGCATTTTACTCAAAAATGTTTTATTATAAGTTGATAAAAGAATACCACCACTGTAATCCTCGTGAAATTCTGCATCTTTTTGGTTCATCACTTGATTGTAGGGCACCAAATAAGGGCGAGGGGGAAGGTCGAAGTCTGACTGATTGAAATGCTTATATCTTTAGTTTGACTCTGGGTTTGACTCAATATATTTGTGCAAACTAGGACTCGTTTGAGAGAGGAACCCTTGTTTATTAAGAACAATATATACCCATGACAAATTAGTTTTTGCTGTTCCCACTGCGGAGCGCCAATTCAAAAGTTCATAGTTTTTTTTAAATTTTTCTCGGAAATTTCAAATATAATGATATAATTTTTTCAACAGAAACAGAAAGTAGATCAAATTTGCAGGAAAAAAGCTCTAAACCGCATATCGATAACTTCACGCGTTCAGGAGTTATGCCAGAAAAGCATTTTTTTAACAATTCATGCATTGAAAAAACGAATGTTTCGAACTTCTGTGGTCAAGCATGCCATGGCTAAAATAAATTAAAAATATATTATCAAGAATAATTATTAAACAATGATTTAAAGGACCGAATTTGAATAAAACAAAACAATTTAATGTCTTATGTGTTCAAACCGAGGTTCAAACTGTCTTCCCATGTTCCACACATTGTTTCAATTTTTGTTGGGTGGAGAAAACGCATCGATTTCAGCCGCTGGTAGTTGAAGAAGAAGAATTGCATGTCGAATTCTATTTTCCATGTCTTTCCTTGTCGTCGGTTTGGTGTCCCCTATAGAAGTGGAGACACGTCAAGTCGAGCGACCTGGCCGACCAATGAAATAAACTTCCCCTTCCTATCCAGCGCCTCTGAAGGTTCTGGTCGATATGGTTGCGCACATTAATAGAAAAATGAGCTGGGCAACAATCCAATTGCAGAAACATGTTTAGCCTAATAGTTTCCAATGGCACATCTTCTAACAAAATCGGCAACTCAATAATCAAAAACTCTAGAACGACGTCGCCAGTTAAGGGTTTATCGAAAAAGTAGGGTTTGATCATTTCATTTACTATAATGCCACTCCACACGTTCAGACTCCAACGACCTTGGTGCTGCACTTCCCGCATCCAATGCGGATTTTCAGCAGACCAGTAATGCATATTATGTCTGTTGACTCTCCCATCGCTATGAAAGTTACACTCGTCGGTCCATGATCTGTGTATGGAAGAGGGCATGGTAATTAATGTAGTGAATTTACCTATTGTCTTTTAAAATATTACGAACAGTAGTTCGTGCTATACCAAAGTCTGAAGATATGCCCTATTTCCTATCTGCCTATTATGCTATATGTATGCCAGGACATAATATTGTCTTCAGTTCTTCCATTGCGACGCCTACGGAATTTAGGACGACGAAAACTGATAGTATCGCGTAATCGCTGTGCCAAGAGTGGAAATAATTTGACGTTTCTTACAAAGAAGTTTGCTTTTTGTTTCTACGGCCTATTAAATGTGAAAAAGCATTAAAATATACGTGTGAATCGAGGTGTGAATGGTGAGTACGAAATTCGTCAGAAAAAGGGCAAACTTTTAATTTTATTCTGCTAATATTTGCAAATTTTTAGCCGATATTTTAATTTAGTAGAAAGATCACGATACCTATCTTAGTAAAACTGGATACCTGAGATAAGCTTCGTTCAATTATTGCATCAAGTTTCTTAAAATGTTCGAGCAGTCCTAAGTCACAATTTGCACTGACTTATTCCCTATTATGTTGTTATTATTATAGTATCATTAATGTTATTTTCATGGTTGTTTTGATTATTTTTGTTAATAAAACATTTTTTACTTTATTCATGGCATGCTTGACCATAACAATTCGAAAAATAACTTGCTTTTTCAATGCATGCATTGTTAAAAAATGATCTTCTGGCAATAACTCCTGAACGTGTGAAGTTATCGATATGCGGTTTAGAGCTTTTCTCCTGCAAATTTGATCTACTTTCTGTTTCTGTTGAAAAAATTATATCATCATATTTGAAATTTCCGATAAAAATTAAAAAAACTATGAACTTTTGAATTGGCGCCCCCTAGCGGGAGCACCAAAAACTAATTTGTGATGGGTATATCTTGTTCTTAATAAACAAGGTTTCCTCTCCTAAACGAGACCTAGTTTGCTCAAATATATTGAGTCAAACTAAGGTTATAAGCATTTCAATCAGTCAGAATTCTCCCTTCCCCCTCGCCCATATTTGGTGCCCGACAATCAAAAGTGATGAACCAAAAAGATGCAGAAGTTCACGAGGATTACAGTGGTGGTATTCTTTTATCAACTTATAATTAAACATTTTTGAGCAAAATGCATTTTTCAACCCGACCATAGCTATTACGCCCCGCGGTAAAGGTATTAACTTGAAAATTAATTCCAGTGTTTTCTTTTGGTCACTTTAGTTATATAATTTTTTACCGCAAGTCTCTACGATTAGTGGTTTCTGAGATACAGCCCTTTACCTCGCTTATTTGCCAAGCCTGTACAGTTAAATTTCTTCATGCTTTGCTTAATAACTTTGTCTGGCCGAAGAAGGAAGATACTGCCAAAGTTAAGATCAAATATTTATTTTATGGGCCTTTAAACATGATTGGTACTCTCGTTGGTACTAGTCCAATGTCACTATTGCAAAATGACAGACAAATAATTATTGTCAATAAATATAGTCGAGATAGTTAAAAAAAAATGAAAATTTTTTATTATAAAATAATGAAAATATGTACGTATTATAATACTTTTTGATGTCAAAATATGTTTTAAATTTTTAAACAGCACTTATTAAACAGTTTTAAAAATGCTTTATTTATCAGCCAACATATTACCTATTTACCTAGTCATTATTAATATGACGGACCTTTCCTTTATGTTCGCACTATTCACTATATTTTTATATAACTATATGGATATGCAAAATTTAAATCTTCCATTACCGACTAACCAAAAAAAAAAAGATTTGTGGCATAGGCGAGGGCATAGGTACCTACCAACTTTTATCCAGAAGTTTGTCACATCTAGAAATAAGAATCTTGTGTAGAAAATTATTCTCTACAAGATGGTAAATAAGATGTTGTAAAATCATTCCCTTTTGCGAGAAAAATTTATTTGAAATTTTAAATAATTTTTTGTAATTGTTGTAATTTTTTGTAATTTTTGTAATTTTTTGTAATTTTCTGGAATTTTTTGTAATTTCCTGGAATTTTTTATAATTTTCTGGAATTTTTGTAATTTTTTGGAATTGTTTTGTAATTTTCTGGAATTTTTTGTAAATAATAATTTTGGTGTACACTATTTTTGGAAGTGGTTACCCCCTCGGTTCAAACCAACGTTTTAACACTAGTGTGGAAATAATTATTTACTTGACAAGTGCGCAAGCGGTCACTTTCCGCATGTGTTAGATCCAACGTTTTTGATTGCTCAGGAGCTAATTGAATACTACTTGCTTCATTAGCAGCCTCAAAAGTGTATTTTGGCTTACTTTTCATGAATTTTCAAAAAACAAGACTGTTTGCGAATTCTGAATTGACAGAAATCTCACATTGAATGACCAATAAATGGAACAACGCCAACGGAGCAAACGTTGAAATATTTATTGGCAGTTATAATAATGAAAAATCGTGCGCAAGTGCACTTTTCGGCACGATCGTGGGAAAAGTACTCATTGTGTCATCCTGACCTGTCAAGTCAGTATCAAATCGAATATGCTGTCAAATTGACACTATCTGTTCAAATAGAGGCGTGTTGAAAATACTACAACACGCGTGTGATATAGGACACTTTCTAGCCAAGTCAACTGTATTTTTTCTCATTCTCATAAGTGGTCGCAATAAAAAATATTTCGAGCCACTACGAACAGCTTTCAAGTGCATTGAAGGTCAAAGAAAAAATTATGAAAACTTACTTTCCAGGAAGCTGAAAAATATCCTAAAATTATCATCCCATTGAAATTATTATTCAAACCGTTTGAAAATCTCTGAAGAGAATGTCAAAGTTTAACCGGGGCATGAGACGAGATTTTCCGATAACGTAGCATACATATGTATGGCCCCGAGATAAATCGAAGGTCTACAATCCACTAGAAAATATTCGGATGTTCGACGGAGTGAACGAGGTGAATTTCGTATGCAAGTCAGAAGGCCCAGGCCCGACATTTGCAATTTCACACCGCGTTTGCTACTAAAATTTACTGTGAGAAATTTCAATATTAAGCCGAGATTCTCGGGCGGACATTATTTTAGGAGACAAAGTGATTAGATTAAAGGGCCGTGAATTGAAATCGGAGGTGGTATGTGATGGTTTATGAATTTAAGCAACACAACCCCTATTTCAAAATGTAATTTCCAATAAAACAAAATAGACCACTGCCATAGATAATCATAGATCAAATCATGCAGATATGTTGATTAATAACACTCCTAAAGCAGGTAAAAAACAGAGCTTCGACTGAGGATGTCCTTCCCAGTAGAAAATATCAAAAATTTCATCCAACAAGATACGCAGAATTACACAAACTAAAACTAACAAGATGTTTAGAAATTCGTGAAAATGAGGATAATGTTAAAATAATAAAATACCCATGCAATTCATAATTAATAAATATTTTGTTCCTTCTTACCCATGGGGTCTAGCTAGTCTAGCAAAAATGTCAAACCTAATTTCTGGCCAATTCCCGGTCAGTTTTTAAATTTTCCCGGTTGGGTTTCTGTAAATTTACTACACTTTTGGTGTTATATTTTCAAAGATTTATTTCTGTACATAGAACAAGAATGTGAATAAACAAAATTCTTAAAAGTTCTTGGTCAACAGCTGCCACATTTTTTGTGATCGTTCAAGGATTGTTTTCTCTCTTTCCTCCAATTCTTCTGAAGCTTTCTTTTTCTACCTTCGGCAAGTCACTTTCCAACTCGTTTGATTTGTTTTCTTTTTATGCTGTGTTATATCTTGAGCAAGCATTGCTCATGGAGAGTATCTTTGATTTTGTGTCTCTTGGACTCCGCCAATTTTTTGTAGCGAATCGTACACTAATATTTGGCCTATAAGTGAGTCTTCTTTTAAATGTTTAACCAGTCTCTATTGGCAGACAATCCCCTTTCTCCAGTTGCGTTTCCGTAAGAAATTGTTAGAAGTTAAACCACCTTTTTAAACTATCATTGTCGATGATCCCATCCAAAAATCGTCACTCTTTCACATCTGGAGTAATTTTTCATTTTATGCGTTGATCAGTGAGAATGTCTCTAATGGTTCTATCTGCTTCTTGCAATATGGTGGCATTGCATCTGTTTGCATTTAGCAGAATTTCAAATGATTTAGACATTAATTGCACACAGATTTCTTTGGGTCGCTGTCAGTCAGTTTTACTGTCGTTAAGGAAACTTACTGCCTCAGTTAACTTGTATGCTAATGGACAATTTTTCCAAGTTTAGAAACTGTATATATCAAACAGTTTCGACAATCCTGGCGAAAAATCAATATTTCCTTATCCTTCATTCCTGCGCATATTTTAATAGCTGTTCTAGTCGCATATTCTAAGTCAACATCTTGGACTCTTTTAAGTTCACAGAATAATCCATTATGTTCCTTTAAAACATCTATTTTAAACATAGGAGTGCTTTGGGGAACTTCCAAGTTCCAAAACGCCTCATTAAGTTATTTAAAATAGATAACAGATCTTCATACATATAAATGAAACTAGAGACCAATTCCGTCTATGTGAGATTCCCGTCTTTTTCACGGCTCCTAGACACCATGTCTCTTTCGTTTTGAAAGTCACACGAGGAGGATTTATAGACCACATACCAACTAAATTGTGAAAGGACATTGGCCGGTACGGAGTACTGAATTTCAAAGGGGTATCTGCAGGGATTGGCATTTGATTTCGTCTAGAAGAATTGTTGACACAGAACAGCCCCAATTTTAATCTTTGATGATTGTACAAAAATTAATTCAGCTATCAGTAAAATAAGCAGTTCTAATTCTAGTAATTATACTTTCAATATTAAACATGTTTCGCCAAATATCCGATATTTTCTGATTCGAATTGGATAGGTACTAATTTAGGCTGTACAATTCAGGATTTTCCCTTCATTTTATAGGTAAATAAATTCAAGAATAAATCCATAAATTAAGACATAATTTCTTGTTTCCACCATCCATGTCTATATAAGCGACGTTTTTAAAGTATCTGATAAATATTTAACCTTCTATTTTTAGCATTTTTAATTGATCTTGCAGAAAGCCTTATTACTGTTGGACGACAAGGTGCTCAGGTGCTTCGAAACAATGTTTCCCCGCACACTTATGAATGTAGGTGTCCATTTACAGATGCTAACTCAAACCAGAAAGATGTAGCTGATGTGATGAACAAACAATTGGGAAACGCGTAAAAACAATTTGTAGTGCTTGTTCTACATCTTTGTCTTAAAAATGTTTCATACTATATCATAATTTTTTTTTATGGCAGTGGCACACACACTAAAGGGAGACCCTATGGCGCTCGACGAGCGGTGTGTGTGCGAAGATGTTGATTGACACGGCTCTTGAATATTTGTAAGTTGTAATTAGTGGGAAACAGATGTCCTGGGAGTGTGTTCCACAGTGATGCAGTGCGCCAGACAAAGGAGTTCTTGTAAAGCGATGTTCTAGGTGTTTCCAGTTGTACGACGAACTGGTGCGCTCTTGCCGTCTGTCGTGACTGTCTGACAGGAGCTGCCAGGGGCGGGATGAGGCGGACCAAATCCTGAGAACATCTGCCGTTAAAGTATCTGTAAAACAGAGATATCTCGGCTACATGTCTGCGGTGTTCCAGACTATCTAGATCTCGGGTCAACTGCGGGTCGCCGACGAGACGCACAGCTCTCTTCTGAATGGAATCCAGCAGCTTTAGGGTATGCTTTGGAAGTTATTAGTAGCTTATTTTGCATAATTTTGATGTGGTTTTCACTGAATAAATTTTGATTTTACTATGTAACTCTAAAATATGTTAATGGGACATATTAATATGTGATCCACTTAAGTAGACGAGTGGGGCGTATATTTTTCAAAATTCTTATTGTTATATGTATTTTGTAATATTTTTCTCCTTTATTATGTCACTATTTAGTAGGTACTTTAAATTGAAAAAATAACGGAATTCAGTAAAAAAATTTGGACCGTTTTAATGCTGGGGCAAATATGTACCATTAGACTTGAAAGGGTTAAGGAATAATATATTGGAAATTAACATCGTATTCAACTTAGTTATTGTTGCCAACTCAGTATAATTATACCAAATCTAGTACAATAAGGTGGTTAATCGTATTCTAAATAAAATTACACCTAATATAACTCAATAGCTGCAATATTTAGTACTTTAAATTGAAGAAAATAAGTACAATCGTATTCAACTTAAATATTGTTGTCAACTCAGTATAACTATACAAAGTCTAGTACAATCAGGTGGATAATCGTATTAAATTCAAATAGTTATTCAGGTATACATCGTACCTTTCCTAAATCACAAAACTGGAAAAACAATATAAGGTGCCAGCTCACAATCCTACATTAAATTTTACATTATACATCAAAAATATTTACAAAAATAGTCAAGACTTACTATAAAAACCATAGAAGACTATTTCAAACTTAAAAATATAAAAACACAAATATTTAAAATGCTCTTGGCCATCCAGAAACTCATTGATGCTGTAGAAAGCCGTTTCAACCAAATATCTGTTAACAGAGGCAGAGAACAATTTTTTAGTCATACTTTTAAGATTCAATGGAAGTTTATAGATAATCTCGTTCTTTGCCTAGTGGGGTAGTTATGGTAAGAGGCATTGGTGTTGTAATCATGAGGGTGCTTGTGACAGTATAATACACATTTATACATATTATATCTACATGGTATTGTTAGTATCCCTAGATTTGTATACCATTTTGATGCTCTAGCATCGTCCCTGTAACCTATACCGGCAACAATACATGTGACCCTTCTCTGTAACGCAAAGATCCTTTTGGCGAGGGCTGTGACCCCATGCCAGAATTTAATAGATATCCACCGACTGGAAGTATTCTGGCTAGATTTCTTAATAAATATACAGATTTAGTCAGTCAGTCAGCTACCTACTCAGCATACTTTTCAAATTTTAAACCAGGATCGAGGTATATCCCCATCTGAGTTCCGGCCCTCAACTTCACGGAGACCAAAGTTCATAGGGACTGTTTTTGTCTCATTAAGTGTAAGTTTATTCACAAACCATTTTCTCACATCATTTATTCCCTCAGTCATTTCTTCATTTAGTCTGTAAATGTTGTCATTTCTGGTTAGTAGCGTGTGATCTGCAAAAAGTAAGATTTTCCTGTTTGGGGAGGCCTTGTTTATATCATTGATATATATTAAAAAGAACCCAATATTGAGCCCTGTGGTACTCCACGTTCAACAATTGCCCAGTTTTCTGTGATTTTTCCATTGTACACAGTCTTTTGTTGCCTACCTTTAAGGTAACTTTCAAGCAAACACACACTTCCTGCATCCACACCATAAATTTTAAGTTTATTCATCAGTACACTATGAATAACACAATTAAAGGCCTTTGAGAGATCACAGCAGGCAGCACAGGAATACCGCCCCTCCTCAAAAGCATCCGCTATTAATCCTAGCAAGTCCAGCACAGCAAGAATAGTGGAGTCTTTGACCCTGAAGCCAAACTGGCTTTCAGTGAAGAGTTCATTCCTTTCAAAACAGTTGTACTGAGTTGTACAAGCTGTTATTTCAATAAATATTCATAGATTTTAGACAAAACAGGAATTGATGATGTAGGGTAGTAATTATTGGGGTCATACTAAATTAAAAAAAAATTACACCTAATATAACTCGATAGTTATATTGTTGGGACAATACGACAGGGGATCAACGATGATGTTTTATCGTTAGAACAGAAGGACCTCTCTAAGTCTGAACAATGACCTGACCAATTAGAATAAAATTTCAGAATTACAAGGCAAGAAACAATACATGCTACTACAATTGATACGAGCAAACATAATCGACCTTAAATCGAACGAAAAAATAAGCTAATTTGCCATTAATGCGATTTTAAATATTGTTTTAAGCAACATAATGTACAGTTAAGAACACTTATTATAATTTACCAAAAGCTTTACCATCTATAAAAACTGAAATGCCCTAATGGGTCCTATGTCTTCGCTAAACGAGCAGTCTAGCGTGACGGGTGTGCCTTTCAGTAACCGTAAAAACAATACCCTCGAGAAGATCTGCGCAATCTACTTCAGCGTTTATCAATTTATAAAGAAAGAGCAACCGAGCCTTCATGCAACGGACCTACAAAGGCATCGAAGCAGCAGTCTGGTATTATCGTTTAGGTTCTCTTAAGGAAAATTGTATTTGTAAATGCCAAGAATACTTGGCAATTTTATTCTGCACTTTCTCAATAAAGGCCTTATGACGTTTAGGGTGTAGAGAGACCATATTGTAGAATAGTACTTCAAGATACTTCGCACAATACAGCTAAACAGACTCAAAAGTGCTCTAAAACCCAGCATCTTGAAACGCTTCAACGCAACCCTGTCAATGTGCAAGTTGTAATTCAGTTCCTTGTCAAAAGGAACTCTCAGATCGTTTAAGGAAAAAGCAATTGTAACTCTGGATCATTAATTTTTTATGCAGTATGAAACACTTATATAATAGAATCTCGTTGATTTACACTTGCTAACATTGAATATCAGACGATTCTTGTTGCACCAGCTGACCAGTCTGTCAAGATCAGACGCTCGTTCTGTTTGCATGATACTGATAAAATTTGAGATCATCTGCATATATTAAAAAAATTGATGATTTGAAACAACAGTTTATATCGTTAATAAATAAGACAAACAGTCCAATATGTGATTCCTCCGGAACCCCCGATAAGTCACACAGACATCACGCCGCCTATAACCACTCTCTGACGCCGCTGTGTTAAATAGCACTGTATCCACTTCAAGTAGCTCCCAATTGTGCCAACACTGAACAGCTTTTCAAATGACACACGCTGTCGAATGCTTTTGATAGATCAATGTAAATTATATCGCCCTGCTTACTTGGTTCAACTGAGCGCACCAAGACACTGATGTATCGCCAGGTTAGTAGCAGTGGCGCTCCCTTTAAAATCCATGTTGCTCAGGTACGCTAGAGTTCCTATAGGTATCGGAAGATTTCTGTCAGGATGGATTCCAGTGACTTGGAAATTGCGGGAAAGTACTGAAATGCCTCTATAGTTTGCAATGTCGCATCGGTCGTCGGACTTATAGATTAAATTGGAATATTTCCACACTGTAGGAAAGTACCCACTATCGAAAGACTTCTAAAATAAGACACGTAGATACCCCGAGAACAGTTCTTCAGTTTCTAGCTTTAGATAAACTTCAGCGGTTTTGACTGTTACTGCAGATTAACAAGACTTACAATCGTACATTCTGAAATATACAACAAAAGGAAACATCTGTCTCTCAGCAAGGTAATCGAATCGACTGAAATGTTCAGATCTAATTTTTAAATGGGGTCCTTTCCACACATACATCCATAGTCAATTTTATCTATTTCCAGAAACGATGGCGAACTTTTCAAGTCAATTTATGTACATAAGCTGTTACGTGCTGGCGACCTCTCGTGTAATATTTTACCCGAAGCACCGAAAACTTTTCGCTCGGAGCGGGACACAAGGAGTTCTTAAAAGATGGATGAAACAACGATGTTTCGTACTTCGCGACTTTTATTTAGTATGTTAAAACTTTTCTCGACATACTTGTATTGAGATGGAAGGCTGCGCGTCACACAGGGAATCGATTCCACCTTGTCTTTGTATCGCAACACTACAAGACCGGAGGGCAATTGACATACGCATTACAAATTGGTGCTTATATTGCTATATCATGTCAATCGGGACTGATTTTGTGGTAATTAGTCATGTAACACGATCACTAAATAATGCAATATTGGCTGGATTGGACCGATGCGATTATTAATAAAATTATTTTGCAACGCGTGTGAAGCACCACAAAGAGCATTTTTTAATTACAGAAATATGGATTAATCCAATTTATCCCATCTTAACACGAAGCAATGACATATTTTTTGTTTTTCTGATATAGTTTGCTGCAAACTAAAATATCGGTTCTCTTTATTCAACTAATGTCCACTTGGTTAAGTAAGACAAAACACCAACCCAATAATTTTCAAATGATTTAACGAAAGCATCTGATTATGCCTCATAAAGTATATTTTTGAATTACTTAAGAACATATACATTTTATCATTATAGCACACCGAAGATGGTGACGCAACTTCGGCAGATAATGGTATGGATCAAATTTAGAACCCTACTATGTTGACGATAGACAAATGGTGGTATTATTTAATTTCCAGACCACTTAACTCTGGTTTTAGGTGATTCATCTATGGAGGAGCTTGAAAATAAATATGTCTCAGTTTAAATTTCCTCTGCTGCAAAATATATCAGACAGGATTCGTCTGAATCTCTGAAGTATGAATGCAAATGATACAATTAGGATCTTTACAAATAAATTTAAGTTGAAACAGACTTTTGGCTATACATGCTAGATGGCTCGAATAATTATGAATTGTTTCAGTAAAGTTTGACATTTATTCAGTAAAACCCAAACGAGTTTGAAGAGTTCCTCCGTAAGAAAACTGACTGATTAAATTTCAAAAACGCATCCACTTTTCTGAACCATTACAAACTGACTGATCTAAAAAATGGCAATAATCACTTATCTTTCTTTGTTACCACCCTACGTGAACAACGCCTGACAAGCACTTTCTTTGGATAATAATTAACATCCATTTAATCTCATTAAAATTTTAGAAGTAGTTAATAAATAAAAATGCTGTACCTATATCTTCTCCTAGCTCATCGTAAATTCTGCTCTCAATGGTTAATAAACAGACACTTTGGCACGGTTTTATTGCCGCGGCAATAAAAGAGCGACCCTACGTGGAAATATATCGGAAATAGCTGGAAAAACAGCTGGCCGCGGAACGAGGGTAAACTAACGGAATAGACGGACACGGACTAACTGAGCCGCGAAGGATGCGTGCCACGATCGACGAGTTAGAGGAAAACCAGCCGCGCAATGTATTCTACAGGCCGGGCCATACGAAGGGGGTTAGAAAAGTAAAATATCGCCCTTCACAGGAATTAAGAAACCATTACACGGAGCAACAGCAATAGTAAGCAAATTAATAGCCTCAATTCAACATCAGCACTTACAACGTACCACGTATTAAATGGATCTCTTGAACTTTTATTGTTAAGGGTGCTTCAATTGCAGATTTCTAATTTTGAAAATAGAATCATCAGGGACTATGACAGTGTTTACACACGTCAACAACAGACACAACATTTCTATATAATTATAAAACTACTATATGGGTTGTTATAGCTTCCTACGCCTTGCAATTCCAAGTTTCCAGCCTCTTCGGTCTTCTCAGTCCCCTAGCCATAGATCACGCTCAGACATTGCTCACTCTATTCCTCCCATCCATGTTTTTTTTTTCTTTCCGTTGGCGCCCATTTCATTATTTGTCCGGGAATGTGCAAATAGCCGACCTTCCAGGCCTTTGTTTCACATCCATATAGGATTATACTCAAGAGCACTGTATTGTATAGGTTTTTTCGTTCGCGGGATATGCATTTGGACCAAAGTAGACAGTCGATTACTTGTTTTCCCTTCATTATTCGATGTTCAATTTCTTTGCCTATTCGTCATTTTTCATCAATTTTTATCCCTAAATAGGTATATTCATTACAAGCATCTAGTCTCTTGTTGATCAAATTCGAGAACCTCTATTTTATCTCCCTCAACTCGAAGATACTGAGTTTCTGTTTTATTTACTGATAAGCCCCATTCCTCGTAGTGTTTCAATAGTCTTCGAGTCATGAACTCTAGATCTTCCTTATCATGCGCAATAACCACCTGATCGTCTGCAAAGTGAAGGGTATATAGGATTGTGTCTTTATTCAGTTGTGCGCCCATTCCACTGCATGATCTTCAATACTCCGTTTAAATACATTTTAAAAAGTGTGGGGAAGAGGCAGCATCCCTGTCTCAGATCCTTTGTAACTTCGAAGCTTTCTGACAGTATATTATGAGAATACCAATTTATTCATGTTGTAAAGTTTCAACTTACTTATTAGCAACCATGGAGAGACACGGTTATGGCATTTAAAAGTTCCTTTAGAGCTGTTGTTATTGAGAGGGCGGATCTGAATCCAAATTGTGATTTAAAGGAGCAAGGCATATTTTAATAGACTTTCTATAACTTTAGAGAAAAAGGCTCTATGGATATTGGTCTATAAATATTTCAGTCAATCTCAATTACCTACGGGAGAGAATCTAACCTAATCGCAGAGAACATCAGCTAATTGGTTGGTTGAGTCCGGAAACAATACGGCGCAAACGCAGATGCTTTAACAGACAAAAAAAAATGATCCAGTAAGCGACATGTGAAAGAGATCATCAAAAAAAACTTAGCAAACCGAGTAGCAAACAATGGATTTAATCCAATTCATACGAGTAGATAGTTGTTGCTCAGCCGCCGTTCTTACGCAAAATTATCAAAATCGCGCATCTTTCCAACATGCATTATAATCCTAGAATAATTTATCTTACTCTCTATGTAAACTACTTGCAATCTGCTTAGCACCTGTTGATATTCCCTCGTAACTACTACGGCCAGCCTGGCTCTGGTTTTGATCTAAAATCTATTTTTCACCTTTAACCTTTCCGAGTTATTTGTATGCCATTTCCCTGCCAATCAAACGCAGTGTGGAAATCTGACATTTACGATACCATAAACATTCGTATAGTAGAGCCATCAAATTAATAGCATAAAAATGAAAAACAATAACTAATGGTGAAGCAATCTAACAAAATACAGTATTAATAATTGCTGTGTTTTAAGCAATTTTATAAATATACTTGACAATATTTTTTTGCAAACATCACTGAAGAACCGTTTGCCACTTTGTCCCTAGTCTTTTACACAATTATTCCGTCATACGGTCCGATACATCGTTGCCGAGCGGCCATAAGTGGAAGATTTTCGGTCGATTAAATACGGCCTTATCAAGTTTTTATCTTATCTGCGATGTTGCGAAATGTATAATACTCCCGGTTCAGGGGTTAGCCTATTCTGCACGGAAAAATGTTTGCAATATAACGCCAGGGGTTAAGGACCTTAAGAAGGGTACTTGAATCTGACAATATTTTAACTTTCACGATTATTACAGAAAATATGTTTTGAAGGTACAAGTAATGAAAAATGATTTGGGAGATATAGTATTAAAAAATAATAAATAAAAACATATATGCTAAGTGACATTTCTGGATATGGAGACATTTAATAATTGAGTCAACCCGAATATGTTCTCTTATGAAGAGTAATATATAGTTTAATGAATCCGGTTTGGAGTACGTATCCAAGAACATTGTAAATTAACCATACACATTTAGAAACGGCAGATTATTGAGTATTATATGGAGAGGATTCTTTTGAGGCTACTCTTCAATAGTGTCTCTTACATCAAATTTAGCTAGATAAAATATTAATTAATTTAATAACCCAATAACATAATAATTTTGAGTCTTCTTGATCTTATACAGCGTGCCTTAAAACACAAGCTGTGCTAAATTAGATCAGGTTTCGAATAGTTTATAATAACATCAAAAATATTGTTACAAGTTGTCTTTGGGTATGTTCCTGGACTTGTGTAAGGCATTTGACAGCCTTGATCACGGAATCTTAGTTGAGAAATTTGAGAGGTATGGGATACGTGGATCAGCCTTAAAATTGATTCAGTCAAAACAGACGGTTCTCATTGAGTCGAAGGGCCGGAGATACTTTTCTGAGGAGGGGCAGCTTCTTCTTGGTGTGCCTCAGGGCAGTGTCATGGGTCCTCTAAATTTTATTATCTATGTTAATAATCTTGCAAATGAAATACTCGAAGACAATTCCTGGCCTGCCAACTTTGCAGATGACACTAACTTATTGGTGCTTGATTCCGATATCTTCTTCTGACCACCCCTGAAAGATTAAAGGCGGCACAAGACTGGTTTTCCAAAAATCCTTAATGCCAGCAAAACTAATTGTCTCTGCTTTCACATTAAGAGGAGGAACAGGGACATTCCAGACATGATTTCCTTAACAAGTGACTCTCTCCAAGCCCTTTCAACAGACACAATGTTCCTGGGCATATACATTGACCAAAATCTTCATTAGGTGGAACAGCTCACTAGTGTTTGTCATCAATGCAGCATGCTACTCTCTAAGGATAATGTCTAAATTTCTCAATATTAACCACCTCAAAACAGTGTACTATATGCCAATGTACACTCAATTCTCAGATATGGCATCGTCTTTTGAGGAGGAAGCAGTGATCAAGTATCGAAAAATAGCAGTATTGTCAATGCTAAACGTTTTCTAACACTTGCTGGCCTCTACATATGTGAGTGTGTGCTATTATTCCTTTTACCAAAAATAGGGAGAAGTTTGCTGAATTTGAGTCACAAAATAATATACCTACTAGGTTTGTGGGGCTTGATTTCCCTCAACATCGACTAAGGGCCACTGAAAAAGGCCCTACCTATTTCCGTATAAAGTTGTTTTAGTAAATTACCTGACTATGTTAAGTTGAACAAAAACTTCATTAGCCTTAAGAAGACTGGGAAGGATTTACTTTTGAAAATTGAACCCTATACAGTTCAAGGGTTTTTAGATTATGTCTAATTTTAATGTGTTTAATATAAGCGTGTCTTAATTTTTTAGTGTTTTATGTTAAGGTGTTGTATTCTAAGTTTTTATTGACAAAAGATTTACTATTACGCTATTATTACCAATTGTACTCTAGGTATGTTTATATTGTGGCATTTTTTATTAAAATAAACCTTTTGATTTGATTTGAATATTCAAGATTGTGAGTTGTGGTGGGCCAAAATTATATTTTTAAAATGGAATATCCTATACATATTGGATTTTCAATTTTACAAAACCTTGAAAACAAATTCGAGAAAATGGAAATATCCCTTCCCCTATATTCGAATATTTTAAAAATGTCCGCTGAGAATTTTGTATGGGTTTTTTTTTCATATTCTAACCGCTTAAAAATACCCCACCACTGGCATGACTTTACCCATTTACGAACTCGAACAGTCTTTTGCAGCCAAGAAATTTTAACTTAAATTTGACATATTCAACTGTTGTCTAATGTGATTAAAAAGTCTTAATTAATTTTTAAACTTTGAATATTTAGCTAAAATCTTGGATTTGAACTGTGCGTTAAATTCAAAATATAACCCCCATATAATTTTTTTTATGTGAACCATGAACCGCATGTTCTCAAGAAGCAATTGCCCTAAGAAGAAAGACAATTTTTCGAATTTTTAATCCATTTATAGTCTTTTCACCTATATCCGTAATAATGTACCCGAAAATTTCTAAAAATACTATTTAATAATGACATTATTAGAATAGAAAGCGTTTTTAAAATTGAAAGCTCGAAGCCCTCATAAAAGGTTCAGAATAATAATCGGGTGAGTCAACGAATGTTACCCCTTTAATCCCCTAAAAATAGAAATTGTAGCCCCGGCCACCCTGTAACCGGTGCCTTAAAATGCCAATGAAGGATAAGTAGTGAATCGGGGCACCATTGTCGGAGAGCTGAGTTTTAATGTTTAAGTTGTCTGCATACGTACAATATCATGTGCTATTATTTTTCGGTTTTTTGACTGCATATATTGATACGAATGAACTGAAATTATTGCATGCAAATAGACCAATATCAGAACCTAATAATACCAATAATTAAAAGTCGATAGAATCATCCCCAGAAAAAATCTGAAGAATCGTCATGTCGTCAGGTAATTATTACAGGCTCAATTTCCATAGTTTCGTTGATTACATCGTCAAGGTCCCACATTTTGTCTCCTCTGCTATAATATATTTTAGAGCATTGTTTGTTGTTTCTGGCAACATTACATTTTACATATGCCCTTATAAGCTCTATTATTGGGGTAAGCTCACAATATATTAAAGCGATGTACAATAATGGCTCGTATAATTTTTAAGCTTCAACTTATGTTGCATTACTTTTTCTGAATTAGGTATCAATTTTGCATTTGAGAAACGAAATTAATAATGGACAATATTCTCCCCGCAAACCAATGACAAATGATTTAATTGCTTATAGATTCTGAATTATCTCTTGATAATTACAGGTACACAAATATTTGCAGAATTATTAGAAATATATATGAAATTCCTTCGGGACCACTATTGCCGTTAATAAAAACCTCGCGAGATGTAATCTTTAACCAGCAGATGAGCCTCGTTATGGCGGGTCTTTTTCCGTATCGATTGACGTTCTCGGCCGCGGGCGGATGTATGGCGCCGACCCGACTCCACATGCGATCACAACAGCCACCTGCCGAAGACGAGAAGATACCTGCCTCTTCGGACGCAATATGCTGCCACTGCCACATGTTCGACTAACTAATTGCATATTTTTCTATAAAACTTCCCTCTTTGCGTGTTTGTGGCGATTGATAACTGTTATTATTTATGCCAACCCTTTTGTCTTTTATGAATGGCCACATGCAGCAAATAGACCTGGCTATATAAGATACCGACACTGATGTAAAGTCAGGAAATACAAATTAATATAACTATGATTAATCGATGCCAGCTGGCATTTATAAGCTCAACTAACCCAGATATGCCTACTATACGTTTAAATGAATAAGGGCATACAGACTTCCACATACAACCGTTTTCCATGTTTGGGGAAGCTCATCGCTAGATGGTGCTACTTGGTGGTATTTATGGAAACATCAGTTCATGATTTGCATTCCTAAGAAACTAGTTCTGAGTAGAACTGTGTTGTAAAAATTGCTTATTTTTGTGGGGTAAGCACTTTTTACCATATCGTTTAAAAAATTTTCGCAGTGTAAAAATATTTTCCAATAACGCAAACGAAGATCTCACTGATGAAGATTAGGAAGATGAAGAAGAGGTTGCCACTGGTAATTTACCTGGCTACTAACTATTAACCGAAGCAGACATTTTTGATCCGCGAAAGAAGGAAGACCTACAAAATAATGAAATAGATGAGGCTCTATGGGGAGAGAGTGATAAACACCGAAAAGTATTTTTTTCATGGACACCTCTTTCTGCAGCAAATGAAACTTCGAGAAATTGATGAAGATGTGATATCAATGTTGGACCAATATACCAATCTATTTACTGCTAGAAGAAACAGGAGAGCTGATATACGTACTGGGAAATGAAATATTGAACAGCGAGAAAAAGGAGAATGTATTGGGACAATTCTGACTACTCAAATAACTAATTTCCAATGCTATAAGCGGAGGTCGATTTGAGCATATCATGACTAATGTCCACCTTTGTGATAATGATGCCCTAGCCCTTTATCTGACAAGATGGATAAAAATTGTTTGGAATATGCCCCTCATGTATAGTATTGACGAAGCCATAGTCCCTTACTTTGGCAGTCACACCGGAAGTAAATTTATAAAAAGAAAACCCGTTCGTTACGGATACAAACTATGAGTGGGTATCACGTTTTACGGATCATAGTATGGTTTGAATCATATCACGGTGCAAAATCTGAAATGAAAAACTGCAGAGTGGGAGGGATTGGGGCCGTCCGTGATTCTGAATTTATTTAAAAATAAATGCAGAATATATATTTTTTTGGATTTGTTCCCTAGCGTCCCTTTTATAGAAGAACTTGCCAATAGGTTTGTTCTAGCAGCGATTTAAACCCAAACCAAATCCAAGCCATCCGGACTTTGCGCATAGAGATTTAAGTGTCACTTATATTGCAATGCGCAACCTCTGGATGGTTTGGTTTTGGTTTGAAATCGCTGCTAGAACAAACCTAATATAAACATCAAGGCTACCGGTACTCTTGAGAAAATAGAAGAGCACATTGTCCCTTGTTTTCTAAAAAAAATCCACAAAATCGAAAAGAGGAAATTGGGACTTTAAATCTGCCAATAAACGTTGCATAATTATTGCGATCTGGAACGATAACAGTATTGTTAACGTTGGTTCCAATTCTGTATGAATGGAACTACTCCACACTGGATCACGTACAGAAAAAAACGAGTGAATGTTGAGCAACCACAAATCATAAAACTAAAATACATGGATAGAGTCGATCGGAGCGACCAAAATATCAGTCTTTACCGGACATCCGTCAGAGGTAAACAATCTACATGTTCTAGACTTGAAAGTGCAAAATTCGTGGGTGTTGCACATAAAAAAATCGAAAGTGGGAAGCTCGATCATTTGGCTTTCCGAAGAAGAGTGACTAAATCTCTTCATGAATTCATCTCGAAGCAGCCGCAAAACACTTAGGCCTTTGTCGCTTTAAAATGTAGGTTCCAGATCTGACAGAATCGATCACCTTGTGTGTACCCAGTTATCTGTGTCAAACGTAAAATTGCATTACACATAAGGTGCTTCAAGGAGTACCATACATCAAAATAAATTGTTTCTTATTCATTTGTTCTGAGATTTTTTTAAATTATTTCCTGTCTTGTTTATTATTTTTTATACCCAAATGCCTACAGTACGTTTCAACAAACACCCATTTTTTGGCATTTTCTTATGTCTTTTATTTGTTAACTGATATTCTCAAGTTTTTCAAATAAACAAAAACAAATAAAAGACATAAAAAGTTTTAGGTATATGTGGGTTAATGACGCTGCGCTGAAGTGATTTGCCTGTTAAGCCTCAAAATAAACTTACATGGAGGACTGTTGACATAGATATGAAAGATTTCGTAAAGAAACTATATTCAGTTACATAAAAGGTACTTAAAACTTGAAAGCCGGCAAATCAATGACATTGGCAGTATTGCCACCCAATCGCTTATTTGCCATATTTGCCGTTACCTTAGCCTAAGCTTCCCTTTTTGCATTTTTGTGTTGATATCATAATTATAACGAAAATTGTGTAAAAACTGAAGGAAACAGTAAAGCCATAAAAACGTACATATTTTACAATTGTGACGGTTTCTAAAAAACTTTCTAAAAACGCCAAACCGAATTTGTGAAGGCACAATCTCAATTAAACATGGGCCCCAGTGATAGATCCGGCGACCAGATCAGGAAATTCATCATATATAAAATATGTCAAGTTAAATCAGTCGTTCCCAAAGCAATTAATCGCGTGGATCAGATATCATTAATTCTCGTAAAAATATGGACTATACGAAAGGGAAAATAATTGAGTCAGAGAAATTGACGATAACAGTTAATCAATTTGAATTTTAGAGTTTCAATATAATTAATTCTAGCTTAGCAGCATAATATCTTAGCCAGTGCTAACAGGAGCAAACATCGTCTATGTAGGTATAACGCAAATTTTTAGACAATTACTACGTTCGTTTGAAAGGATAATTTGCTACTCTGTGCTCTAAAATCACTCATAAATCACATTCTATCTTAGCAGCAAAATATCTAATCCAGACCAAAAACATCATAGCTAATATATGGAGATATCAATCTGAAATGAAGATAACTGATAGGTACATATTTCTCAATATGCTCTGATTCATTTACAATAATTATTACATATATCCTCTGAAATTATGCTTTCAAATAGAAGCCTTTATGCAAATAAAACGAACAGGGACAGATTTC
>MU189197.1:31039-49803 GCA_016904865.1 Pissodes strobi | reverse complement strand
GGGGGGGGGGGGAATTGTGCGCACCTATGCGCATCATTACCCTCACGCGGTTGGTGGCATATTTTTCGTTATAGAAAAAAAGTACTGCTCAAACATTCACAAAAATGTACCAAAATACGTTTAAGATGTTAAGCATCTAGAAGATAACTCATATAAGAAGATAGCATATAAATTGTGCACTTACCGTCTTTTTTTCTACCGGCCAAATTTAACATAACTTATGCGATAAATCGAGATGTGCATACTGCGACTACAAATTGCTAACTGACATCGTGGTCGATGGCGTCAGACGTTCGTCAATTGAGCGGTAGACTGCCGCGCCAATTAAACTAGCTGCATGACGTTTTAAACCTTAAATATTGTGATGCGTACCATTACCCGCTGCGCATCATTCCCCCACTCTCCCTTATATGCGATACTTTAAAACCCGACCGCTGCACACAGGCGATTTTGATCAAAATGTTGGCCAATAATATTAAATTGTTTATTTGAAATTAAAATAATTTAAAGTGAAGGAATATGGAAATATTTAACAAAAATTAAGTTTTTAAACATTTTCTACTCCCCCCCCCCTCTATTACCTATTGTCAAAAATTTATTCGAAGTAAACAGGCAACAAAAAGAATAATAAACAAATCATTGAAATTTAAAATTTAGAGCATAATTTTTAATATAATACAAAACTATATAAATATTTATACATTATTTATATACAGGGTGATTCACGGTAGATGGAACCCTAGAAGTATCTGCAGAACCACTTATTTAAGCTATTTGAAATTTGTTATGTGGCTATTGGACCTCCCCAATGCATCTTTTAAAAATATTTTCAAAATCGCAGTGTTGCCAGATCTATCCGAAACCTATTGCAAATTTGTTATTTTAGATAGAGTACCCTTTATATTATTTTGTTTTTAAATTTTCCGCAAAATTTTAAGTAATTTCAATTATCAGAAGATACACTTATCTTCAATGGTTTTTGAGATATAAACAATTAAATATCGATATTTTCCAACGTTGAAGTGGTGTAAAATCTAAACGGTTTTGATTTGGGCGAAACAGTAAACCATAAAAAAGTCAGATAAAAAAGTGTAAACCGTTTCGCCCAAATCAAAACCGCTTAGATTTTACAGCTCTTCAAAGTTGGAAAATGCCGATTTTCAATTGTTTATATCTCCAAAACAATTGAAGATATGTGTAAAATGGCGCCGTCTTTTTAAACTATTTTTACCAAAATCTTCTCATAAGCTCTAATGTGTCTGCCAAATTTATAGTAAATCCTAATAATACTTCTTAAATTATGGTGGACAAAATAAACGTTATCCGGCCATTTTAATAAAGCCCTCTATTTTGAAATTGTTTTCTTTAAATTTGGGGATTGATTGTAAGCATTAAGATATCTTATAAAATGAGGTATTACTCGACCTCCCTTCAACAAGAAAAAATAATTCAAAATGACAACAATCCGCCAATTTGAATAATTTATGTCCGCAATCTTTGATTTTAAAATGATGGATATACTTTTTTAAAGCTTAATTTGTTGCATATAAAACGACTTTTTATTTATAAAAATCGGCTTAATATCGTTAATAATATTAAAACATTTATTTTGTGTTTTTACCCGATATGATTATTTTACGTGAAAATAAATGTAAAACATTTTTTAAAATTATTTATCGACAAGATCGCAAATTATCGCAGGAAGTAAAGGTTAGATCTATCAATGGACATTTGAAATAAAGATTCTACGCTAATTTAAACGTGGGGTAACGCGGGGAAATATACTTTTTCTCCAAAGAAAAAAAAAGTAGATATTTTTATCAATTATGTGAACATCAAATTTTAGGAAAATCATCATTAAAAAAGTTCCGAAGATATTTAATTCAATGAACATTTTAAGATTCTATTTACCACCGACAATAGGCTCCATGACGGTTGTTCAAAATTTTCACAATAACTTAGTGGAAAATGGAACACAAAATCACTAATCTTTTAATACGCTTTATTAAAATCGACATAATTCTCACGGAACGTTAATTTTGAACTAAAATATTTGGCAGAGAGTCAATAATATAAACACATGGGTGATGGATTATAATACCCAGGTAACTAGTTAATAAAATTATATATGGGTAAGCCCATAATTTTGAAGTAGAGATTTTCAATTATTGACCACCTTTTCCCCAAAATTCGCTTGTGTGCGCTGCCTGGCAAAATAAAAATCGACATTCACATCGCATCAGAGCGGTCGTACTCGACCGCCGGGGCACATCAAGAAAACAACAGAGAGATTGTCTACGACCTCCGTGGTAGCCAACCTGTCTAGGCTGATTTTCATATATAGGACTGTGCACCGACTGTGCGCCTACCGTGCACCAATACCGTGTCGTTTTCACTGTAAATCAAAAATTTGTATGTTCCATATAAAACGCACTGAAGCGCTTATTTACATTTACACATATAGGACTGTGCTACGACCGTGTTGCGGTCGTCCAGTCCTATTGTGAAAATGTAGAAGACCCGCGACGGCGGCAACATGGTAGGCGCACTGTCGGTGCACAGTCCTATATATGAAAATCAGACTTTAAAGAATTTTAGACAGTAGTAACCCGTGCCAACCCTGGTTCTCGCAAGCCTATGGTAGGCGGGAACCATGTTATTATGATTTCTGGTGTGATACTGGTCGACATCAGAAAGGGACTGGAAAGAATGGAGGTTGTCTCTGATGTAGAGCAGACATTGTAGTATATATATGCAAGGAAGCGTCAGAATATTTAAACGCCTAAAAGCATTTCTACAGTCCTCCCTATAGCCCATATGTAGAATGACACGTACACAGCGCCGCTGAAGTCCAAATACTCTAGAAACGTGAGCAGAATGTCCCTAGGAGAGAACAGCATATGACATATTTGCCCCAAACAGACCATGATAGGCGGACATCAACGTTCCCAAAGAAACACTCACAGACAAACTCCTAATAAAGTAGATGTAGCTCGATAACCTGCCATTGAGGTGGTTTACGTGATTTTCCCATGTCAGCTTAGGATCAAGATAAACCCCTAGAAATTTAGAATTTTAGCTGTGTTTAAAGATAGCCCATTAGCCAGAAACCAGGTCTCCATGCTTTCCTGTGTGCCACGTATATCTGTCTGATCAATTAATGAAGGATGGTAAGTTTCATATACTGTGGTATCATCTGCAAACAGTATCACATTGTTTTTTTGGTTATGATTAGCTAGATCATTTATGAAAATGAGAACAAGTGTAGGGCCAAGTACTGAGCCGTGTGGAATCTAGCTTAGATAGAAGAATGGAATGTGACACGCAATCAAACGCCTTACGAAGATCAAGGCAGGTGGAAAACGTGTCAAGGCCACCCACAAAAACCATCACATACATGACCTGTCAAGCAGTCTATTGCCAGGGTAGTGGACATTTTACGCCTAAAAACCATATCGTCCTGGAAAAAACAGCCCATCTCTCTCAAAATAGTCATTTATTTGTGTTTTTAGGATTGACTCGAAGATTTTAGATATAATTGGTAACATAGAGATAGGTCTGTAGTTAGAAAAGTCAGTAGTTGAACCCTTATTTTTAAAAATTGGTATCACTTTTGCGGTTTTCAGCGAATCAGGTAATACGCTGCTGGAGATTGCCTGATTGATAAGCTTGGTCGAAGGATAAACTATTATGATTTTAATAGTTTTTATTATTTTTGTGTTAATGCCTATTTAGTCAGTACTTTTGCTATTTTTGAAATTTGTAATTAAATCTCTAACATTTATAAAACCAGCAGGCTGAAAAGAAAAACCCGTTCCTCTCACTGCATCTGAGAAATATTCACTATAATTTCTTGTCGAGGGCGGCAGGCTGTTAACCACCTCCTCAGCAATAGATGTAAAGTAATCTTTAAGTGGTTCAGCTGTCAGAGTTGAAATATGTGCTGTATTGCCTTTAGCTTTAGCTTGTTGTTGGTTTATTATATTCGACATTGCAGTTTGAGGATTTGATGAATTGTTTTATTGTTTATATACCATAAACTTTCTTTCTTGCATTTGAAATATCTTTTCTATATCTCTTTCTATAGTCAGTAACTTTTTGGGCATTAGTATAGGATTTTTCTTATTAAGATGTACTAAGAGTTTTAGTCTATACCTCATATCTCTCAAGTGCTTATTAAGCCAGTTAACCTGGACTTTTGGTTGATTTTGATTAATCAGTTTGCTTTTAGTTGGAAAATAAATCTCAATATTAGTTGTAAGAATATTTAAGAATGTTTTAAATTTTTTATTAATACTTATGTTTTGGTTATCAACAAAATCCCAATTTACTGTCTTAATTCTACCATAAAATTGAAAGAGATTATTGTCAGTTATTGGACGGTAGACAATTCGAGTCTTTACATTGCTAGCAAACTCACTATGGTAGTCTAAAAGAATTGCATCATGATCAGAAAGATACTGCAAGTCAAGAATGCTGTTGGATCTTTTATATAGCACTACATTTGTAAATATTGTATCTATACAAGCAGTATTACGAGTATTAGAGAAAGAACACTGATGAGGCCCAAAGGACTGCAATAGGTTTATTAATTATGTTGCTTTGATGTCTTTTTTATTAAAATGGACGTTAAAATCTCCTGTCAGGAAGAGAGGTTTGGGCATATCCACGCCTCTAAGAGCTTGGTGAAGTGTTTCAAGAAACACATCAAAGTTACCTCGTGGTGATCGGTAAACAGTAACAACTCCCAAGTTAGGCCGCTTGAAATAAACACCAGCAATTTCTGCATGCAATTCCACTGAGGTGTCCATCAGATTCATCGCTTCACAGTCCAGAGAATTTCCAGCCAGGATGCAAACACCACCATGAATCATATCAGACATCCAAAAACCAGAGATGACAGTGTAACCAGGCACACTGCAAGCTTCAAGCTCTCCACTACTAAGCCAGTGCTCATTTATACATACACAATCAATAGTATGCTCATGACAAAGAACTTCAAGGTCTGATAACTTATTTCTCATACATTGGATATTAAAATGGAATAAAGCAAATCAAATTTATTTTTATTTAAATTGGTAATGGTAGTTGTGGAAACTGGTTCTTGTTGGGAGCCCCTGGAAGGTTTGCTTTCCCTGAGCACAGGCGTTGTAGGTTGAGAAAATGGTTTATCACGGTACCCATCGGCCAGATACTGGGATTCAAGATATCCTGCTTTTTTGGGAGTTGGTACTCCCAGTTTAAATGAACTGTACAGATGGTCCTTCCTGGTTGACATCTTTACGCAGTTACATCCTTCATTCAGGTTTAACTCCCGAAGAAAACCTTCAACTTGTTCCGGCTTCGTATCAGTAGCAAGACCGGAGACAAAAATCCATGACACTTGGGGCAAATCTGCCGCATGAATTAAATTTACCCGTTCACTAGTTCCCCTAGTGGGGACAGGTCGCTTGTTTTTCGATGTTTCTACCTTTCTTCGCCTAGAAGTGACTTCAACCCATTCACCAGCATCATCGGCTTTTTGTTTATGCCGTTCATCATTGCTGTTGTTTATTTTTCGTTTGTTGTTCTTTTGAAAGTACGTCAAAGTCACCGTTTCCATTAGACAGAGGGCCATTAACGACGGGCAGCGACGAATCGATATCGACATCTTGAAGATCCGATATTGGTGTGCGCATGCCGCGGTTTTTCCATCCTCTTCTCTTCTGCACTTCGGGGTTACTTACAAGCCCTAACTCAAATGCACTGGAAATGTCATCTCTACTGGTTCTGCTCACTTCGCGCCGTGGTTCTTCTTTTTTACCTGGCGAGTCTCTAGCTCTGTCCGTTTCCTCAGCCTCTTGCAGCGTTGCCAATGGCTTTTGATTTTTTTAGTTAATGTCGGAGCTTCCTGCTTGTTTTGATGATTTGTTTACATTTTTTTCTACAGTTTCAATTTTTCCTAGAATTGTTTTTTGAATTAATTCTAATTTTTTGTATAGTTCACCTGCTTGATTATTTCCTTTTTGATTGTTTTCCTTTTCCAGCCTGTTGATTTCCTGTTTAAGTACGTCGATTTCTTTATACTTTTCCAGGTTGAGTTTGTTTATTTCTTCTTCGCGCGTTTTTTTGCACAGGTTGCACATTGCACTAGACATTTACTGCCACTAACGACTATTAACCCCGATATTCTTAGGGCACACGAATTGTGGTAGTAACCCGCACAATTTTGGCACTTTAGACCGAGTTTATCAACGTTTGTTTTACAATATTTGCACTTTTTATCAATAGCGTCCAATGACACTTGCTCACTTGTCGCCATCTTGGATTATTATATAACTGCAGGAGGAATGGGAAGCAGGTTGTCCTAAAATTCTAGATACGAGATTTTCAAAACCTGCGTCAATTCTAAAATCCTTTGGTGTTCCATCTGATATATCATCTATCATTATTGCAAAAGCACGATATTTCACTCGTGGTCGTAAATCCTCAAAATCGCAAATAATCGTCACATTACAAAAGTGAACTTGAGGAATCAAAAAGACAAAGCACAAATAAAGTAAATGAAAAGGGGAAAGGAATGAAATAAGTTTTTGCGGATGAGGACCTAAAACAGTAAAGTCAAAGAAGAACACACACAGAAGGTGAAACTACAAAGAGAGTAAATGGAACGGGAAAATGCAAGAAACAAGTGTTTACAAAACAGGAATCTTCTAATAACTGTTTTAAATCTTTTGCCATTAAGAGTTTTTATAGGTATAAAGATTAATATTCAATGATTTCTTTAAAGATTTGCGCAGCTTATATCTAGTAGACTTAATTACATACTTTTGAACTTTTTATAAGTTCTGCAGTAAAGCTCTTTTCAGGCACCATCCTCGAAACTGCTGAAATAGCAACGAATATACCATCTAAGGAAATAGCAGCTTTTGCTTCAAAGTGAACCGCCAGAAAAATAAGGTAGCACATTATTTTAATGCCCTTCCCATACCAAAAAATTAGAGTGATTCAATGTAACATTTTCTATATGGCACCTTTCATTATCTGGTACTTTCCCTAAGTAAATGTTGATGCCAATTTGAAATAGCTGATTCAAATGACCCCAAAACTTAAGGTTCGATTTAAGATAAGTATTGCTTTGATTAAGAGGCATTAGCCTTCTTCCTCTTTTGGAGAGAATGTCTAATGACACTTCCTTTTAAAAGCATGTGGGAATTGGTCCGAACATGGGCCATATATTTAATATGGGCCCACAGATATTTTATTAAAGTAGACAGCGCTATCTATTTATACGTAACACAAAGCGCCGTCTGCTTTGTGCTTTCTTAAAATAAAATTTTTGGCATTTACTGTTTAGTAGCTCTAAGCTAGAAATAGTTATGTATGTATGTGTTTTTGCCGATTTCAAAATATAATTTGAAAAAATGCGTGGATTATCCAAAAATTGAACATGCAACAGGCTATAACTGCAATTATCGGAAATATGGGAAGCAGGACTACTGCTAAAAAAAATTCTGTTCCACGATCAACTTTACAAAGACCGGTTCAGCAGTTAAAACATGGTGATGTTCCTCTTGCCGACATTGCCAACACATCTCTGAGAAGAAAAATTGGATTAAGAGTAGACGTCGAACAAGAACTTGCGTCATATATTAGAAATGGAACGTGAGTTCTACGGCTTCACGAAAAATGATTTGTGCCACATATCTTACTCATTAGCAGGCCAAAATAATATAAGTCATCATTTAAGAACAGAATAGCTGGAATAAGTTCTTTGAAGGCGTTCTTGTGATGACATTTTGATTCGTTGTCGGTACGGAAACCAACTGGAACCTTATTTGCCAGGGCTTTAGGATTCAACGAAGAAAAGGTTGGTGAGTTTTTAACAACCCTGCAGTACCCTATGAAAACATAATTTTAGTCCACATCGGATAAATAATATCGATGAAACTGGCCTTTTTCTGGTGACAATAAAAGTGCCAAAGTTGTCGGCAGGACAGGGAAATGTTAGATTACTGCATTAGCGTGGTTCCCTGGTGACCAAGAATGCAGCTACGAGTGCAGGAGGGCAATACGTCCCACTTGTGTTAATATATCCTCACAAGAACAAAAATAGCCAGCTCATACACAACGCAACACCTGGTACAATATATGCTGTACACCACAGTGGCTGCGTTTAACAGAAGCTGTTTACAGAATGGTTCAGCCATTTTATTGAATTTACAAAACCAACAGAGAATGACCCAGTTTGTTTCTGTTAGATGGGTATTACATCTGCATTCGTAATCTCGATGTTTTCAGGATAACCAGGCAAAAAAAAAAGATGAATATCGCTTCCACCCCACTGAATACATAAATTACAACCGCTGGACAAAACATTCATAGCGACCCTAAAAGTATATTATAACGAAGAAACCAAACAATGGAGCAGGATCAATAATTGCTTTTTAAGTCAGCTTGATCTAGCAGAATTATTAGGTAAGGCAATTGTTATATCCAAAACTGCTGGAATAGCAGTGAATGGTTTTAGACCCACGAGCATCTGGCCTTTGAATCAAAACGTTTTCTCCAAAGCCGATTTCATTCAAGAAAGAAACGATGCAAAAAGACGCTGCTGCTATACTGTACTTGCATTGGTTAACAACTTTTTCTTTAAATCGTAGTTATTTAATTGAATCTGCGGATAAATGAACGATCTGCGAAGAAAAGTTTTAAGCCCCCTTTTATTCATTGTTCGGTTGGATTTTCAAATAAAAGTTTTATATAGTCGACAGCTTAAAATAAAAAGGAAACTTAATCACTTCAGTCTTTTTGTTTTTATTTCCATTTAATACTTTAATGGATTTTTGATGTTGTTTATTGAGCAAACGAACTTGACGAATTGCTCACTTAGTTCAATATCGTCGTATTATTTTATGTTTACTAATAGACCATGCCAATTAAATTTTAAGAACGTAAAATTATCAATTGATTTTGTATCAATAACATTTATAAATTGATGCAGTGGCACGTTTCGTTTAGAAATACGTATATTATTGAGCCAAGCCGACCCTAGGTATGTAAATTACCAAAGAAAACTTCGAAAATAATCAAATTCGCCGGAAAAATTTGAATACACTCGATATTATAAAAATAAATCTTTAAAAAACCTTGAAGAAGCAGGTAAAAAGGGTCGCGCCGAGCGCTGACGACTCCCAGCGCTCGGCTCATACAGCACACTTATTTACGTCTCTTTTTAATATATACTTTTTAATGTGTGGGATCGGAATTTTAATAGTTTCTTGTCGCACCCACACATCAAATGGGGACTCTTTCAAATAAAAAAGTCGCAGCAAGAAGCAGAGAGGAGTCTTTCAAATTCACTCATTTTGGATAGAGAGACTGGGTCTCTTTCATTCGCTAAAGCGTGAGACTGGTTTCCCCTTTAAATTTCCAGATATTTTCAAATTCACTCATTTTGGCTGCAGACTGGTCCAGTTCCACTCGCCAAAGTTTGAGATTGGGTTTCCCACTCAAATTTCCACATATACTAACATCCGCTCGCTTCAACTAGAGACGAGTTTCCCCCACACCTTATATAGTTTCTCAGTTATACGAGAAGTTGAGTATCTCAGTAATTTTCCTGAGTCAAATGAAGTTGAGAACAGATCCTAAAACCTCAGCCATAGGCGCAACTCACAGGGGAATCGAGACGGCTTCCTTACAAATAGGTAAATTCTTTGGTTTCACTTAAAATCTTTACGATCTAATATCTAGACATCATTTTAAGGATGGGTCGAACTTTTAAACCTCGTGTGATCAGATTCTCGTAAATTACGCGATTTTGATTAGGTTTCGGACGGGTAGGTGATTGTGGCCAAATATGTTCAAGTAAACCCTAACCATCTTATCTCCGAATAACAACCGAATAACAAGTTAGCCTAATAGTGTACAACAAGCCTACGGGACACGGAAAGACTCCTTCGGGACAACCCCCCAAAAGAACCTTGTGACGTAATCTCCGTGGGGGGTATCTTACAAATGTAGATATATTATATACGTCCTGGTCAGATCTTGCTCGCTACGCTTCCAACTTGTTACGAATTTTTTTTAGTACGTGGATGTATACTAGGTGGGTGGTATGCATTGTTTCCCGTATAAGTAATGTGAATGAATCGAGCGTAGAGCACAGTGTAAGGGCACATACTTTGGATATATTACTTTTTTATTAAATGGTCACGGTTTACTTCTTGGTTCGAGGGCCTGATTGAAATGTAACTCAATTCTAGTAAATATTTTTTTCTTTTTTATGTACATTTTTCCTTTAATAGATAAAGTAAATTCATTTTGTATTCATTTTTAGTATATGTTAACGGTTATTTTATGTAAATTAATACTGCGTTTTCCTTAAACTGTACAAGTAAAGAGAAATATATGTATAAATAATGACCATTTGAGTTTTAATCCCAGTATTGCCGGTAACTTAAGAAATTGTAATCATTCGAGATAATTGCTTCACGAACATTTACTTCAGAACCTACTATCAAACAACGTCATTTTAACAGGGTCTTAACCGACAGTGGCGATAAATCATTCACCATTGTTACGATCACGTCCAAAAAGTCTTGATATTTAGTTAAACGATTGTCCCTTGGGCAGTGGCGTTTCATTATGATTTTCCCCTAAAACGGCTCACCGCTTTGGATAATATGAAAAAAAAAAAAATTGATCCCTATTGTAGTAAAAACTCTTCATGGATTGATCATTGAAAATCTCATACAAAGTAAGAAAGTCGTGTATGTACCCCATACTTACTTACAAAAAGGCAACTGAATCAAGGCATTTATGTAAGGATTTTGGCAAATAAAATATTACAACGAGTCGTGCGCCTCTGTCTTAGACCACGTCTCAAAGCTAATACTCTAAACATCTTCCAGAGAAAATCATGGATATTTACAAAGCATTCTTAAGGAGAAAAATCTGGTAGGAAACTACCTAGTTTAATACTAGTTAAGCAAAACAAAATTTGAGACTCGGCAGTTTCTTAGTAAACCCAGTCTAACAAGAAATCTTGTCTTGGCAAGCAATTTCTTGTCTTGTCTTAAAATATTTTCAAGAAATAAAAAAAATCTTATCTTGACCATTTCTTGAGAGTTGGTGTCTTGTCTTGACTTAAGTAATCTTGAAATTTCTTGATATCCTGACAAAAGGGGAACCCCCGTTTAAAAGTAGCAGTAAGATTGGCTGACGTGATATTTATGCTTTATGCGTAGAATCGAGGTTCAGGCGGCCAGGGCCAGGGTAGTATTATTTTACAGTTCGTTGCTTCATATGCGTTGTTTACGTAGCGAAATGTACGCCACTGAAGCAGACCCGCTTTGCAAAGTTCGTTTTGATTCTAATATCTTAGGCCATAACATATCCAAGAATGATAAAAAATCCTCTGGAAATAAAAAGTCATTGAGCATTAAAAAATGATCCAATTTAATTTGGCCCACAAGACATTTACCAAAATTAAAATATCAATTTCAATTTTGTTTGTATATGCCTGTTTTTTTAATGGTCAATATTCCGAAACTTTTCCAATCTTTTTTGCATATTTCTACATCTTCATTTCATTTGGTCGATTTTTGCAACGACCTGAAACATTGGTTTTAAAAAATACCCCCTTTTCTGCGCGCCATTGAAGTGGACCCGCTTTGCAAAGTAGTTTTTTATCCCAATACCTTAAGCCATAACATTATCCAAAAATGATAAACAAATCTTTTGAAAATAAAAAACTACACACAGCGTCAAAAGTCTTGGACCCCAACTACTTTTCTCATAAGACACGATACAAGCATGTCTGCCTGAAAACATTAATATCTACTTTAATAAATAGTCAAACAAAGTGATTCAAAAAAAGAAAATGCTAATATAAGATGAAGCTTCAAATGTATTACAAAGTGAATCTACTGCCGTAACCAGTGAACTATATGCAGAGTGTTGAAGAGTTTTTTTGAGAGTTTTTAGATAAACATACATTTTTGACTCTCCTCGTATGGAACAGAAACTAAAGTTTGACGAAGGTCTTAGGGTGGATAACTTTGCCAATGAATTGTCTATAAAGTAATACCAAAAATTTAAGTCAAAATTGAAGATTTTTTTGAACCGAGTGAATTCAAAATTTAGGATTTCTCTGAAAATTCTTAACACTCTGTACCTACATAATCCACTGGTTACAGCAGTACATTAATTTTGTAATCCTTTTCAAGTTTCTTTTTTTGGCATTTTATTTTTTGAATCACTATGTTTGCTTATTTAATAAACTAGATATGCGTGTTTTTAGGCGGATATGTTTGCATTGCCCCTTATGAGAAAAGTACTTGGGGGTCCAAGACTTTTGAAGTGGTGTGTATTATTTAACTTGGCCCATAGTGTATATATCAACTATGGACATCCGGCAAAGTGCTTGGTATTATAAAAAAAAATTTGCATAATACATATATTTTTTTTATTCATCTGTTCAATGTTGCAGTGCTTTGTTTTTTTTTCAATAAACTAGCAAACAAATTAGTTTTTTTTTAATACTTCTAGGTTTTCAAGAAATTTCAAGATTTTCTTGATTTCTTTCCAAGAAATCTTGATCTTGAGAAGTAATTTCTTGTCTTGTCTTAAAAAACAAGGATAATTTCTCAAGAAGTTTTCAAGAAAATGTTGACCTCTATCAACGACGTTTCCAAGTTTACTATATTTTTCTTAAGATCTATTACGTCGTTTTTTGCTACAGTTGATTCCTCACTCTTACTGCAATGTAAACTCGTAATATCAAACTTCCATAATAATTTATTTTTAAGATGAGCCCTTCGAGCTGCCTGATATTATCCCACGCATTCTGGTAAGATAATATTATGCCATTGTGGTCCTTGTTTTTCTAGTGTCCTTCATCACCCTATGTTTGCGATCACAACATCAAATGCTTCTTTTCTCTGTGCTGTTCCCAGAAGCTATTGAACGTTCAATATTGTCCAGACTCTGATGTTGTCGAGCCAAGACATAGTTCTTCTGCACTTCCGTCTTCTCTTCAATTATCAAGCCTAAGGTACTCTACTTGTGTCCTTATAGTAGGACCTAGATATGATATTTTCTGTTTCTTGATTGTTAATAGTAGAGACTCCATGAAATTCCCAACGTCTGGCGCACCGTTACATCTTGGATGGTTCAATCTCATGATATTAATACTGATTAAAGATGACATCTAGCAATGCCGACCAAGTTTTCTATTTCGGATGATATTTCTTCACTGATCTGTATCTTCAAGTTTCCGTTTTCGCGATGGTACGAATCCTCTAGGTTCTGTCCATAATGTTGGGCATAACGTATTTCTATATTATGTTTAAAATCTATCTGCAACATTGACCGTTGGGCTGATCGATGCAACTGTCATAAATTTTATATAGATACGTATGCTGCTACACCATGTTTTACACCTGATGCCAATATGGTAAGGGCTCACATTCCCGTCTATTCGGGCCACGCCCCCCAAGTCGATTACATATGAACGGAAGACACGTATTTTCTGTTTTTGTATTTGAATAACGCGGAATCTTTGACATTGGATTATTACCATATGCCACAGATGCCGCAGCAACAACTGGATTATCGACCCATTTTATCAAAACAACGTCTGTCTCTTTCAGTTTCTATGAATCAGCAAAACCTCGACCCCCTTTTTATATGTTTCTTTGAAGACAGTAGGCAACTCTTTGATATCATGTGTTCTTGAATGGTCCTAGTGGCCGTTTAATCTCAAATGTAAAATCATCTATCATACTCAATAGAGGAGCTCATTTTCCAGATTTTTCTTGATATTGGAGATTTGATTTTGGATTGTTCCCTGATAAATCTTAAAATTGACAAGATATCCTGTCGGAGTACATAAAGATCAATGTTTGTAGCAAAATAGAGAAGATTTACTTTTTCCAATCGTCAAAAAATATTGACATTCTTGTACTATTATAAGGTGTAAAAGCTATCAATTCTCCAAAAATGTGCTCGTTGCTAAGCAATACTGTCTTACCGAAAAGGGATTTATTTACCCATCTTCCTGGAAAGTCGCTCGAGTGCAGCCTGTACCAAAAAAGGCAAGAAAACCACGCCATCAAACTATCATCCAATTGCCTTGCTTCTAATAAAATATTCTCCTTCTCCAAAATCATGGAACGTGTAGTCAATCAGGAACTACTCAAGTATCTTGAGGCCAACAGATTAATTAGCGATAACCAATACGGCTTTCGCAAAGAGAGATCGACAGGAGATATATTGGCCTATGTCACTCATATATGGAGCAGGGCAATTGAAAACTACAAAGACCCTCGAGCGATTGCGTTAGATACTTCGAAGGCATTCGATGGATTGCAGCTGGCTTGCCAGTTTCCTTAAGAACCGATCTCTGCACGTTGCAATTGATGGATATATCTCAGACATATTCACCATAAATGCAGGAGTGTCTCAGGGTGCAATACTTTTATCAACTCTGCTCCTCATCTGTTGTCAAACAGATGACCTGCGAATCGAAACCAATAATCCTGTTTACAGTTTTGTAGATGACAGTACTCTTGTCTCCCAATTTAGATCAGAAAAACCTTTACCAACGACTAATACTTATCACTGCAGACAGAAGCAGATTACAATATTTTTTTTATGACAATGGCACACACACACTAAACGGAGATCCTATGGCGCTCGACGAGCGGTGTGTGTGCGAAGGTGTTGATTGACACGGTTCTTGAATAGTTGTAGGTTGTATTTAGGGAGAAACAGATGTCCTGGGAGTAAGTTCCACAGTGATGCAGTGCGCCAGACAAAGGAGTTCTTGTAAATCGATGCTCTAGGTGTTTTTAGTTGTACGATGAACTGATGCGCTCTTGCCGTCTGTCGTAGCTGTCTGACAGGCGCTGACAGGGGCGAGATGAGGCAGACCAAATCCTGGGAAGATCTTCCGTGAAAGTATCTCTGTAAAACAGGGACATCTCGGCCACATGACGGCGGTGTTCCAGACTATCCAGATTCCGTGTCAACTCCGGGTCGCCGAGGAGACGCACAGCCCTCTTCTGAATAGAATCAAGATCTGGAGGAAGTTCAAACTTGGGTTGACAGGAAGTTGGTCCAATTTAATGCTGCAAAACCCAAGCAGCCACGTTTACCAAGAGAGCCGTTACGGCGCGCGGCGTGCCCTGACATCATTATTGCAAGATCGACCATTTCTTTATCTTCGTCAATTGGACTACCGGGTATCTCGATCAACAGCAATATGTCTTGGCATGACCACGTTGCTAACATCGGAAAATCATCCTCGCAGAAGCTTGATGCGCTATTTCGCAACAAAAACTATATACACCGCAGCAGCTACTCTTGCTCTACAAAGCGCAAATAAGACCCTGCTTAGACTATTGCTCACACATCTGGGGTCCCGCACCTAAGCACATCCTAAAGCTGCTGGATTCCATTTAGAAGGGAGCTGTGTTGCTCGTCGGCGACCCGGAGTTGACCCGGGATATGGATAGTCTAAAACACCGCAGACATATGGCCCAGATTTCCCTGTTTTACAGATATATGCAAGGCAGATGTTCCCAGGATTTGGATCGCATCATCCTGCAGCGCCTGCCAGCAAGAGCGCACCCATTCGTCGTACAACTGGAAACACCTAGAACGTCACTTTACAAGGACTCCGTTGTCTGACGCACTGCATCACTGTGGAAGTCACTCCCAGGACATCTGTTTCCCCCTAATTACAACCTACATCTATTCAAGAACCGTGTCAATCATCAACTTTGCGCACGCACCGCTCGTCAAGTGCCGTAGGATCTTCCTTTAGTGCGTAACAATGAATTTTGTTAATCTTCATCAGTGCCTCAAAGTGTTCTAGCTCGGCTATGGTAATTATATCCAATAACAGGTAAAATAGAGATGAAACGGTTTAGCTCTTCAATTATTACATTAGAAAAACTTTTCGAACTATTTATGAGGCGTTATTCCATTACAATCTATATAATTGACTGAATGAAATATAGGTATAATATCAGAACAATAATTACCTTCTTCCTAAATAAATATGGCATTCTTATCAGCAGGAGGAATTATAGCAGTTGATTTGAAAATGGCTACACTATCAGAAGAGGTCAATGGTAGAGATACATCGGAGTCCCTGTCAGAGTCAGATCATTCGAGTAATCGATTTAAACAGTTTTGATAGAATTTTCTAGTGAGTCAGCTAAGATTTGATCTTCTATGAAATCTCCATTTTCCAAAGAAGTTTCTACCTCTGTGGGTTCAGTTGAATCAATTCGTCGACCAGAAACTAATACTAAACCACAATTTCCTTTTAATTGTCCAGGCGATAGGTTATCTGGCATCGTTATCACAGATTAGTGCCCCATCTTCTACTTGAGGTGGCTCTATGTGTCTAGCTCTAGACTTTTCATCGTCAGAGTCTAGATAATTCAAGGCGTCTTTCAGTGATATCTTCCTAAAAAAAGTTAAGATTTAGGTATAATTTACATGAGAAAAACATAAAACATCAGATTTCCGCGCTAATCCACACACAATTGAAGTTTAATGCCAAAATTGGCTACATAGTCATTCTTTCACCAGATAAAACATTATCTATTCATTTCTCCTTATGTTTGTATTTTCGCACGTTGTATTAATAATAAAATAATCTCTTAAACACACAAAATCTGAAATAGATATGCAATTTTCTATTTAAATATTAAATCACCGTAAGGAGACAGATCTGCATAAATCGCTACAATGTTTTTGACCTTGTATAACTATTTTCTAAAGCAGTGTTTGTTTTATGTTAAATAATTTAAATAAATATTATGTAACAGTATCCCATAATTACTTTTCGTTTAAGTGGATTCTAAAAATATACTGCTTGACATAGGTTCGAAAATTGTGTACTAACTAACAACTAATTAAATAAATAAATAAATAGTTATACCTATTTCCAATAGATAAGTCACCTTATTACAGGAAATACTAAAAGAATTCTTGATAAAGTTCATAAAAAGACAAATCAAAGAGAAGGAAACAAAAAATTGTTATGATAACCTATCAAAATCACCTACATTAGCCCAAAGCTGGAAAGTAAGTGAGAATAAAAACAAAATAATAAATCAATTAACTCTGCTAATTATCAATGCTTTTTAAAAATCACATTGTGTACAATAAATATTAAACAAATTACAATTGTAATATATTGGTGCTCCAGTTAGCATATTAGTCTTAGGACGTTGACAATAAAAAGTTAATGAATATGTTGCATTTAATCTGGGAAAATGCACCTAATTTTACTTAGTAAGTCGATACAATCAATTTTATTACTCAAGAGATTAAATAAAAAGGTAATTCCCAATACATGCCTTCTTGTCTGCAAGTATGCCATTCCAAATCTGTTCAATAAAAAAGCGTGATCAAGTCCCCTAGTAGGATGAAAATCATCCTCTTTGTAAGCTAGATATTTCAAAAATCCACGCTGCTGCACAGACACAATCTTTATTATATCAACTTGTTAAATTGGATGCCAAATGAGACACCCATATTCTAATTTGGATCTCGCAAAAGTTAAATAATATTTATTGTGATATGGTTTTGAAAATTCTTGTTGTTTGAATAATAAATCCCAAATATTTAGAGGCAGTTGATACCACATTACTTAAATGAGCATTGAAGTCAAATTTTGAACAAAAGTAATCCCCAAGTCCCTAATCTCACTACATTTTGTTAAAATGTAGTTATCAATATTGGATTCTTTTTTCGAGAGTAAATTAATCTGCAGCATTTTGAGTTATTCAAATACAACTTGTTAGTCTTGCATCACATGTTCATTTCATGTATCTGATCTTGCAATTCTATACAATTGTGGATAGTAGAAATATTTGTAAAGACCTTTAAGTGGTCAGCAAATTGGAGTCTAAGGCTGTTAATAAGTTTTATAAGGTCATCAAGAAATATAAAGAAGAGGGGACCTAAATAGGCCCCTGTGGTACACCTGAAGAAACCTTATTACTCTGAGAACGAAAACCCTTAATTTCAACAAATTAATGACGGCTAGTTAAATATCACTGTACAAGAGCAACCAGTGCATCTTAAATTCGCATGGCATCAATCTTAAAAAACAAATGTGTTGTGGTTTATTTGATCAAAAGCTCTCTGAAAGTCCATATATGCTACGTCAACCTAACCGAACTGATCCAGCGTAGTGCAGATATTTTGAGAAAGACAAGTTAAGTTTGTGCCACAAGACTTTTTCTGCATAAGCCATGCTGTTTTGTCGATTCTTCTTCTTCTTCTGGTGCCTTCTTCATTGAAGGTTAGCGATCATTTTGGCAATGCAACTTAGAGACTGCTGTTCGAAATGAGTGTTTGGTACTTTTGCCATACCACTCCCTCAGGTTTTTGAGCCGAGATGTCCGTCTTCGTCCTGGTAGTCTGCGACCTACAATTTTTTCCTGTATAAGCTGCAGAAGACGATCATTATGTCCCCTCATGACGTGTCCAAAGTATTTCAGCTTTCGTTGCGGACCCCTGTGGTTGTGCTCAGTCGCAGCAGTACTTCCGTATTGCGTACCTTATCCGTCCATGCGCATTAGCATTACTGACTTCGTTGATTTAATTTACTAGCCATTGTAGTACATCAATCGACTCGCCCAACAAGACAGTGTCATCAGCATAACGGGTATTGCTTATGGGTATACCATTATTGTTTATGCCCCTCTCACTCTCACCCAAGGCCTCTAATATTATAAATTTAATACATATAT
>MU189197.1:0-26039 GCA_016904865.1 Pissodes strobi | reverse complement strand
TCCCATGCAAATTTTAATACCTCTTAATATTATCTCCCCTATTCATTTTAGAGCAAACTTATATTATACTTTTTTGAAGGTCCTTGTATGGTAGATTCCCATGTAAAATATGAATAATTTTCATTTAGCGAATTAAGAGGTATTTTGTAAAATGTTTCCTAAAATTTGTGGTACAAAAATGCGATCCTAATAATTTTCTCAATTAAACCACCAGCAGATGTATGTCGTCATTTTTCTATCAGCGGTGCGACCCGATCTGAAATTGGTGAAAAGTTGATAATGCATTTTTTTATTTCTTTCCTCTCGATAAAAGCAACTCTTTGTCTGTGGTGGGGATCGTTTTTTTTTTCCACTGTATAGCATTGTACGAGTTGCAGTTGTAATCTGACCTGAGTCCTACCATCATGTCTCACTAGCTCTCAAGAATGAACCTTCATTCTCGCCATTTCATGAATGGCGTTTGAGAGTTTTCCTCCGTCGAACATACTTCTAACATTCCATGTAGCAATCCGGATAGCTGACCCGGAGATTCTTAGCATCCCCTGAACATCTAAGGTCTGCCGAGGACAGGGGGGCCATGGTTTCATATATCTCAGTTGAAACTACCCATACCCAGGTCGTGTATTTACACGCCAGAGTATAGTATTGGATGTGTTATTTATATACTTTATTTTATTATCGAGTACCTTTTACCTACTGTGTTCGTCCTAGTGTCTTTTAGAGTTTGAATAAACTTAATTTTTTTTCACAACGAATCTTCGAGTATCTTACCTCTTTTTCTGTAAATCTGATAATAGCAATAAAAAGCCAATTTCGAAAGAGCACATTTTATATTATTTATGATAATTAGAAAATTTTTGTATTGAACATACTAGCGCATTATCATTTTTAAACCATGCAAAGTTTAGTATTTTAGTAAACTAAAAGTCGTATCATTCAAAAATAAGTCATAACACAATAGCAAGTAAATCCTTATAGATTTTATCAATCAGTAAATCAATAATTATGTTTGACCAAACTATGGTAACCAGTTTGCATGAAACCGCTATCACCAATAAGGGCAAGGGATATCCCCCGGCGAAAAGGTATATACTTCATATTTACATTACAACGATTTAACTCATTTGTTCACCTCTACCAAACCGCCAATCAGCAACCAGCAGACCCTCTATACCGAATTGCACGTAAGTCATTACCTTGCACCAGAAACGCTAACCTTGTATAATATTAACTTGCAGTACATCAAAGATCTTTAGTTTTTATTAGTTGTTCATGCGGAGGAGATACTCCAGCCGCGGGTCCATGCTGACCAGGCAGAATCTTACTTTTTTTAACGCAGGAGCGATACGCCAGCCGCGGGACCTTGTCCAGGGGTCATTCAATAAGTAATTTATTGTTATTTATGTATAGTCAATATTAATAACCAGCAACGAGCAAACGAGCCAAACCTATACCTAAGTTGTCTTTAAGGCCTCCATATTTGATTCAAACCCTTTAAATATAAACTTCACGTTACCTTATGTCAAACCATACATTGTCTCCGTAATTCAATCTTGGAATCATTCCAACATATTTTATACCTACGGAATGTTTCACCATTATTTCTTTATTTACATGGCCTGACTGAAACCCGATACTCTTGTCTAATTTGACCTAGATACTGTTCCCTAAATTTGTACAACATTTATGCCATAAACAAAGGATATTTTTTATTATTTTGAATCAACTCATGATACATGTAGTGAATTGGTAATTTCATTTTATTTATTAAACTAATTTAACCTTGTTAATGGCACATAAGTTTATAATCTTTTAGTTTCCAAATAAAGAGGATATAATTATCATATTTGTCTCGTGACACACATAACTTGTGTTGGTAAATTCATATTAGTTATTTACTTATTTTGCTTTACCAAACCCGATCTATAGAGTTAGATAACTGAATAGTTGCAATACATTAAAGAAAAATGTGACCTATGTGCTAATGAAATAATTTCTCACCTGCAATTTTACACAGTTCACTTTGGACTTTATCAGGATCGGTTTGTTATGACTCTATTGTCATAGTGCGTTTTCGCGTTACTTTCGGCAATTTGCTAGATAATTTAACTAGTCGCAATTTGACTTGAAAGGGTTATAATCAAATAATTGTCAACAGTTCCGCAACCGCTCAAAGACGTTGCTCCGTTGCCAAGAACTTAGATTACCCAATTCGCAGCCGTCGAAACGTTGCCAGAGGTTAACCTAACTCCATGTAATTATAACACTTTGGTTTGCCAATAGTTGACAACAGTTTCGCAGTAGTTCAAAGACGTTGCTTTGTTGCCAAGAAGTTAGATTACTCAATTCCCAGCCGTCGAAACGTTGCCAGAGAGTAGCCCAACTCCATTTAACCTCAATACCTCTGAATGCTTTGAAATCCCTTTGCAGACTTTCCTTCTTGATTCTGTTGACTAAGTCAGCCGGTTTCCCGTTGTCAAGCCAACAATACCAATGTAATTAGATACACAAGATTTGCAGCCATCGAAGACGTTGCCAATGTATATACAATTTCTCGCAAGGGGAACCCACAGCATTCATAGGTACTCGTATGCACCTCAAAACTGCTAGCCAACAAGTGTCTCGAGTGAGTCGCGCATTTTCTTTTTATAGGGATCCGCGCCTCCCGTCCCGCGATTCCTTTGACGTCTTTCGTAAGTTTCTTTTATGTGGTCTTTCGCTTGGGGTTTTTACCGATTTACCCTTTTTTAAATTTGTTTAATTTTGCCTGTGTTTATTAAATAAAATTATGTTAATTGGGCAATGAATTTGATTTTAGTAGTAAAATTTGCAGGGTAGATCTGGGCCCTCTCACAGTTATAATGATTATACAAGGAAAAAAATATAATACGGTAGTTTTCCGTTGTTTTCCGTATCGCAATACTTTAGCCTTTCTGTTGATTTAACTCTGCCTAAAGGTATTCGATTTCTGGACCTTGCCAATGTCATTCATCTTCAGCTCCAGTTCGATACTGACGCTACTGCTGCCTCACGTCAGGATTATTTATCGACTTTCCATTCTAGATTCATACTGTTCTTCATTAACAGGGTCACCTCTGGTCGGATGTTATTCTTCATCACGCACTACGATCTTGGTTAGAGAGGATATGATTCGCTTCATCTAACCCCAAGTTCAGGGAGGGCCGGTCAGCTCAAATAAAGGTATTACCTCTCCTGATTCTCTCAACCCCGTGTATATAAAGCCTTTAATTTGTGAATAAATTTGATGAAAACTGCACTGCTTGTATACTAGTAGATACGTATAGCAAATTTAAAAGAAAATGTTAATACACTATCATTACAGTATTACTGAAAATGAAATACAGCAATAAAACAAATACATGGAAATAATCAAATTTCACACAAAACGTTTACGTTCTGAAAACTAACCTTGGAATGCCATAACATGTTTCTAATTATACCATATCTAGAACTGATATTGACGGCATTACCAAATTACTATATTTTACTTTGTGACCGAAGTATTCCATACATGCAAATGGGTACTTGCCCAGGGCCCCGCGCTTTTTGGAGACCCCTGAGATTACAATGAATATTATCTTTTTTTTATTCTGCGTACCAGAAAAGATATCAATTACAGCTTAAATAATACTTGAAAAAAGGAACGAACTACCACCCATTTCCTCCAGAGCTTTTTTCCTCTGTCTCACCGAAAAGCGAATACCCATCTTCTTGGAAAGTCGCTCGAGTGTAACCTGTTCCAAAACAAGGCAAGGAAAACACGCCCCCAAGCTATCGCCCAATAATCTCCAAAGTCATGGAATGTGTAGTCAACCAGCAACTACTCAAGTACCTCGAGACCAACAGAATAATTAGAAATAACCCATACGGCTTTCGCAAAGAATGATCGACAGGAGATATATTGGCCTATGTCACTCATATATGGAGTAGGACAATTGAAAACTATGAAAAACCTCGAGCGATTGCGTTGGATATTTCGAAGTCATTGGACAGAGTTTGGCATGACGGATTGTTCAACAGACTGCCGTCAATCGGACTGCCAACCTCTCTCTGCAGCTGCCTTGTCAGTTTCCTTAGGAACCGATTTCTGCACGTTGCAGTTGATGGAAACATTCGCCATTAACGCGGGCGTGCCACAGGGAGCAATATTTTCTCCAACTCTGTTCCCAATCTACATTAACGACCTGCTGACCGAAATCCTGTTTACAGTTTTGCAGATGGCAGTATCCTTGTCTCCCAATTTAGAACAGAAAAACCTTTACCAGCGACTGAGCCTTATCACCGCAGACAGGAGCAGATTACAACACTTAATCAATGAAGATACGGAGAAAATTCGAACTTGGGGCGACAGAAATTTGGCCCAGTTCAATACAGCAAGAACCTCAGCGGGCTGCTTTACCAAGATAGCCAATATATGACATCATAATGGCATGATCTAACATTCCTTCCTCCTCGTCAATCGGACTACTGGGTGTCCAGGCAATATGACCTGGCATGACCACGTTGCTAACATCGCAAAATCCGCCTTGCAGAAGCTTGGTGCGCTATCTCGCAACCAAAAGCTGTATACATCGCAGTAGCTGCTCTTGCTCTACAAAGCGCAAATTACACCATGCATAGAATATTGCTCATACATCTGTTATGCCTCACCAAAGCACGCCCTAAAACTGCTGATCTGGATAGTCTGGAACACCGCAGATATATGGCCGAGCTATTTCTGTTTTACAGATATTTTCCCGGCAGATATTTCCAGGATTTGGCCCGCCTCATCCCGCCTACAGCAATGCTTGTGAGAGAGTCAGGACAGCCGGCAAGATCGCACCCGTTCGTTGTACAACTGGAAACACCTAGAACATCTGTTTCCCCCTAATTACAATCTACGGCTATTCAAGAAACGTGTCAATCAACATCTTCACGCACACACACACCACTTGTCGAGTGCCATAAGATCTACCTTTAATGTGTGTTACTTATTTTTTTTTTAAATTATGATCCCAGTATTTATACTTTAAGTTACTTTTTTAGTTAATTTCAAAAAAGCAAAATGTTGTTATGTATGAAAAGTTGAAGCTTATACATGTTACTATGAAAATTACTATAGAAGTGAATATTGATGTTTTTAATGCTACATTCGCGCGATATCAACTTTATATGAATGCAAGTGGGTTTTATATATATTTTTAGCATGCCCCAAAGTACCCTATTGCTCCCTATCTTTTTTGAGCACACATTTTTCTCAAATGATATATTGTTTTAAGAATGAAGTTATAGGTATTAACGGCTTCAAAAAATCATACAATTATAACATAGATTTAACGAAATTAACATAAAGAGAAAGCTCCATTTGTTTCAAGGCTTAATTAATATACAGAAAGTTCTTTTCAAGATACATGTTATGTTTCTAAAATTTGATTTATTTCACTTTATTAATTCCAAAAGTATTGTACCTTCACGTCCAAACTTTAATACTTTGCGTCTGAAAAATCAAATAAATCTCGAATGATCGATGAGCGTACGTGAATATTCGAGTTTCTAGGTTTCGCTGTTTGGCTGCCAGATGTGTCAGTAATAGAAGTTTGGGAACCAGTGAAGTTATAGAAAATTGATAATATTAGGACAGAATCGAACTTTATTTAAACTAACTTTATGTGTAATCATGATGAAGTATTCTTAAATTTTTTGCACTGACCTATTTCTCCTATAAATGCAATCCGCTACTTTTAAGCACAGCAGTCTTCAGCCAAAACTCTTGTCATTCTGCAACTTAGAACTAAGACCAATAGCGCATTTTCTAGACTGATCTATTTTACATTTGTCAACCATTTCTTGACCTTCTTAGATTAGTCAAAAATCCAGCAAGCGTAATTCGGTTTCCTCTATATTGAGTCATTTGGATCTGCAGGTGCTGTCAATATCTCGAAACCATAGAATTTAGATACATGCCGAGTTATATCAGATAAATACAGAATTTTAAGCAGGCAACATACAAAAACGTGCTCATTTTAATTCACATATTATGCCGTTCAATTCTTCCTAGTATAGACGTAATCTTCTCCCTGTATATCGTTGATGGCCACTTACTAGTTTTAGCTTCCCTGCTACAAAATCACCCAGTAACCTATTTTTGTAGAAAATGGAACTGTACCAAGTTTAACCACCTAACTATCTTCAATACCCCAAATGAAAACACTGATAGTATCTCCGTCTTAGGCATGCCTTTTGACTTCTAACTCAACTGGAATGTTCACCTATAAGGTCACTAGCACCTTCAGGATCGAATACTTAAAAGAGCTTGTAACGTTGTCATTGCATCTGAATATATTATCGCGATTTTCTCTGTGTATCCGTTAAATTGTGATATCAATAATTGTTACAACATTACTATTACGAGTGGATTTCAGTACTCCTTCCTGTTTGACAGCAAGCGCAAGCTATAATTGAAGGTTCTTCTCGTTTGGACTTTGGCCCACGATGGTGCCTTATGGCAATTAAGTTTTCAACTGCTGGTTGATGATTGCCATTCATTTTTTGTTAATATTACAAAGCGTAGTAACGCGTATCTTTTGCTAGAGTACCGGCTATGCTGTTGTGAAACGTCGTGTGTAAAGCAGTGTGATAACCCTTTCATTTTAAAAGGTAGGTTCGACCCATGTGCTTTTTAAGATGGCTGAAAAAAATCGTCTGTCATTTCACCATGGTCTTTCCGAGGAACTGATGCCCATTTATTCTGGGGAATTCCTTCCTTGAGCAGGAGCCTGCTGTCTTATCCGAAGTGGACCAATCCGAGACTTTTGTGGAAAAAGTGACCTTCCCAGCTGAGAGGTTCACCTAGCTCGTCCATCTACACTGGAGTTCAGTCCAGCAGCTTTTCACATACGGAAGGCTGAAGGTATCGGCGGATCCTGGTAGGATCTATTTAAATTATTAAGCCCTACCTACATCAATAATTTAGTTCTTGCTCTATCGTGCTAATTCCTTACATTTAGAAGAAGTCTTCTACATTCCAGCTGGCAAGGGAATAAGCTAAGAGTAGCTTAGTGAATATTTATTTTCTAATTTTAAGATATACATTGTTACATATTTAAGCAATAGGAACTGGGCAATGTTATAATATTCTTTTAAAGATAACTTCTCTCGTTAAGTAGTATTGAGGTAATTTATTGAGATTTTTATATATTAATTAGTAATGTTAAGATATTGATTAGAGACTTGCTAAAGTACCATAACTGGGGCTACTTTTTGATTTGAAGTTTAATCGCAGTGAGTACCAGGCCTAAATCGTATAACTTATACTTGATTATTGTAATTTCTAGTGTTAGAGTGTCAAGATGAAACTTAATTACCATAGCAATTAATATAATTTTAATATGAACATTAATTACCACCTGCAGCATAAATAGGTCAGCTTAAGTGATATTCCATAAATTTCTTTAGCATAATGTTAACCATCAGTACTCAGAAAATCTTCTAAATTTTAAGAAAGTAGATGTTCTACCCAAGTCGTATTCTTTCCTTAATAAACTGTTGCTTTGTATTCCTGATGTTTATTTTGGAAACTGTATTTAGGTTATTATTCAATCTCCTTCTAATTTTTTTACGCTTTTTCGCAGGGTATTTTGTTTAATTATTATTATCCGATTTTCAGACAGATAGAATTTCTAATAAATTTCTTGTAGTAAAAATTTAGTTACGCCCGCTCTAACTGCCATAAACTTTAACCCACCCTTTTAAAAATAACAAAACTACAAACAGCTGAGTGAGTTAGGCATATCGACCGACTGAATGAGCAATTAGCTGGTTACAGGCTACAGGAACCTTCCGTACCTCTTTATTTGTTAGTCTACAATCGATTACCTCTTATTCTTCTCTTTTGCATAGCAGACTCCTCTCCTAAATCCAGGCTTTGGCACAAGTATTCCTTTCAAATTTTAACTTCAACAGAACTTCCATTAATCCCAATGTTTCGTATATTTTCCTTAACACACGTTTGTAAAACGTGACCCCCTTATTTTGGGACACCGCATGTATTGAAATACACAGGAGTGTGATAAACTCTAAAACTCACAAAATGAAATAGTAGCTTTCTTAACTAATGGATCGGCTTTGTCTTACTATTTGCTTTTAGGATGTTATCTCCGAGCAATGCTGTTAGCGACGAATGTGGAATGTCGACAGCATAAGAAAGGAGAATTTCACAGAAAACATTATTTTATTTCAGAGAAGAATTTGAGCGTAATACGATTTTTATCTCCAGACCACTTTTATTTTTTCTTTAGGTTTTGATAATACTTCATGCAAGAGGTAAATAAATCAGAAAAGCTATACGTTAGACAAGATAAGTTTTAGTTAGAGGTGGTTACAATGTTTGCTCATAGTGTACTTGTAAAAGGGAACAATTTATTAGCATCTGAAAAAATGTGGATGTTCCTATACAAAGAAACGTTCAGGCCGAACGCTTTTAAAAGTTGTATTGTCAATATTAGGGATTCTCTTAGGTCTGTGGATTAAACTATTTTTGATTCAAACTTAGATGCATACGCTCTGGCAGATTTTTTCTGCAATCGTCCTGTGTTGAAATGCTGTCGAATACAAAAACTCTACATTGATGTGGCTCAATCTATGAGACGTGCTCTCAAGATTAGAGCGGAACGTAAATGAGAAATCTGATTATCACGCAGTATAAAAGAAATAAGAAAAGGAAATAATTTAGAGCTAAAAACAGCAAATGATATTTATATCACATCAACAAAAAATAAATCCAAACCCTGCTGGAAGATAATATATTTTGAAGGAAATAAGTTGCTTTCCCAGATTTATTCCCTGACACTTTTACTGATTTCGTTTCCACATGGCTATTAATATAATTAAATCTCTGCCCGACGTGTCCGATGACAGACTATTGAATTTCAAAATTTTTCCAGCTCCACCAGGGTCGTTCTTTCACCGTGACTTGAATGAATTGAACAGTCAAATCATAAAAAAGATTAAAGTTCATTTCAAAATTACAGATAGTAGCAAAAAATCTATGGTTGATATTAAAGGTGTAAGCCAATTTATATACAATGGATTTTATTATTTCTGAAGGAAATCGATATGCCAGGTGCGTGTCTATAGGCAACTTATTTAATTTAATAAAAACTAAACATTATTTTAACAAGTGTTTATAATAATATAAAACGGACTATCTTTCATATCTATATTTTGATCCCAAAAGGGTATTTTTTACAGCATTTCTTTATGCCACAAGAAGTGATAAGTCGTCTTCTGAATGGTCCTATTTGCCACCTGAGTCAATCGTATTCTCGTCATTGGTATCCAGAGAAATAATTAGCCGGTCTATAGTCTCATTTAGCATGACATCAAGTTTCTACATTTTTAGCTCTTCCTTAATGACATGCCCTACACATTTACTCCACTTTTGGGGGTCGACTTGTTTTAACGCCCCTTGAAAAATACTTCCAATATCTTTTATTTTAAAAGAAGCATATTGCCGAAAACCTTTAACGCGAGTCCAAATTAATTCTAATAAATTTAGTTTGCACTGATTGGAGAAATATTTTGTGCCAGGAGGATTACTTAAATTAGCGAAATAACTACTTTTTAGTCGTATGTTCTTCATATGGTTTTCCTTTTGAGGAAAGCCATTGTTTTTTTCTCCAAGCAAAAGTTGGTAGTTTTTCAGGATTCTTGGAGTGATAACTAGCGATGTCGACTGAGGAGGAATAAGGACCAGCATCTTCAGAAAATATTCATCGGCGTTTATGTTTAATTCCAGTAGATCATCCCTCTATGAAAGCTTGCAATATTTTGCCAACTGTGTATCCTTCGTTTACTCAAGTTTCGTTCAACTAATATATAATTACATTGTTTCTCCGGAATGTTTTCTTCTTTTCGTACCTGAGCCATTATCTTACACCAGGTAGGTATTTCTTTCCCAAAATAAAATGAATGCATAAATCGACTTACAGCGGTTTTTGTATCATGTTCATTTCTTTTCTTTCTGTATTTTTCCCTTGGTGAATTGACTGTCCCGCCTTTTTCCTCCTGTGATATTATTGACTCTCTAATTTCGATTATTTTTGAACACTTTTCAAATATTTTTCCATCACCGAATGTTGGATTTTGGTGATTAAAACTAACCCAAACAATTATATGTATAGCTTTGCAGACGACATCACTTTTATATCCTTATTCATGTCGCGGACTGCAATGACCAATGCTCGTGCCCAACGCGAGCGAGAATATCAATGGGGATATGAACGCCATCGTGGAATGGAGTGAGGAAAACAATGTCCAATTTAACGCAGAAAAGACTCAAGCAGCTGTCTTCTAAAAAAAAGCAAACGTCGCAGGACCTGATATATCAATGACAGAACAAACACTGACTCTGGCCTCATCCATTAGCTTGCTGGGTGTCAACGTAGAAAACAACAAATGCTAGGAGCACTCTTTAGAGCAAAACAGTTGTATACACCACATCAGCTCTTACTGGTCTATAAGGCCCAGATAAGACCATCTCTGGAATACTATTCTCATGTGTGGAGCTCGGCACCCAAACACTTGCTCAAGATATTGGGCTCCATACAGTGGAGAGAACTCCGTCTTGTGGATGGTCCAAAGTCGACTTTGATGACCTTAATAGCCTTGAGCATTACAGAAAAATGGCGGATCTGTCTCTTTACTATCAATACTTCTACGGAAGGTGTTCGAATGAGCTGGCACTTACGATTCCACCCAGAGTTGTGCCCAACAGAAACACTCATCAGACACAAGCTGCTCATCAACATACGATTCAGTTGTGAACACCTAGGACGCCGATGTTACGGGACTCCTTTTTATGGAGGACTGCGTCGCTCTGGAATGGGCTTTGGAGTAACATCTTTCACAAAAACTACAACCTACAGCGCTTCAAGTTCAACGTCGACCATCACCTCCGCACATGCACCACTCGTTGATGGTATAGGTTTTTCCTCTTGTATGTACGCCGATCATGAGTAAAGGGCATTGTAGACGTTAAGAATAATAACTTAATCATTTATAACAAAACAAAATCAGAGGAGAACTGAGGATAACTAAATATTTTGCTGAAGTCACTCACCCTCTAATATAGAAGTTATTATAAGCAGGTGTGTGAGGAATAATGTTTGTAAGATACAAAAAGCAGGTACTACGCCTACGTAATAGCAGAAACAACGTTGTTAAATTGGGCGTGTCTCGACTTATCGGTTCTTTTATTACTATTTTATTACTTTCGCTAATTTTGCAACTAACTTTAGCGATTTCCTTCTCAGTCCTCTTGTTAATAAAATTTTTAATGCCAGCTTTTTACCTGATTGAGCCTCTGTCTAAAAAAAGATTTCATGAATGATGACATATCTATGATTATTTTGAGCCAATGAGCCAATTTAGGAAAACCAAAGAAAATTCTACTACGAATTTTCTTTGGTAAACTCATAGTTTCAAGAAGAATCGTTATACGGTTGTGGAAAAAATCAATATTCTAAATGAGGAGGAATCAAGCATGGAAAAGTCCGCCTACAGTGCCTACAAGTATCACACTTTGCGATCTATCAAAGGTATTTGATTGCGTTTACTCACAACATTTTGATTGACACATTGAACTCTTACGACATAAGAGAATTGTTTTTGAATTTCTAAAATCGTATCTGGAATATATTATTCAGACTGTTAGAATATAGGGTACAACTTCTGTCTATAGGCCAATCACGCTAGATGAATCTCAGGGATCGGTTCTGGGATCGTTACTATTTATTATATATTTCAATGATTTAAACAGTAAAATTACATGCTCCGTGTCAAGACAATTTATTTACTGACGACTCAAAGAAGGATAGAGCTGAGTTAATCACAATAACAAAAAAAGATTTAAGTAGAGCTTTACATTGATTTACAACTCAAAAACTTAAATTAAATGGTAATACGATACAACCGCTACACATTTCTTCTATCGCGAGCAGTTTAAATTATTATACTGTTGTTAAAGTTTCTGATATCATTACGAATGGCCTTTAGTTATATCCTTGTTAAGTTGCTTCAGTTTTAGGAAGTATACGTCGTATTTATTCTTCAATTTTCTTCTCTCCTTCATCAAGTTTTTGGTTCTGTCACTTACTACTCTATTTTTTTGGTTAGTCCTAGCACAATTTGCTTGCTCTGCTGGTATTTATAGCATCTACTATGTTTTTGTCCCCTCGTTAATATCCACATGCAACGCTAATGCAGTTTATTGCTTTGTTAGGTGGTCGTCAATGTTGTTTCGAAATATGTTTGCGTTATTGGGTGGGGTCCATATCTTGTTATTTGATTTCCTCATCATCTTCATTCGTTCTCCTTTAATGTTGATGGGTATTGTTGATCTTACCATCCTGTGGCCGCTGCCTATGGAAAAGTTGTTTAGGGCTGTTACATCATAGACTATTTCTTTTTTGTTGGAGATAATAAAATCCATCTCGTTTTTTGTATTTCCATCTGGGCTGATCAATGTCCATTTTTGTTGTCGTTTTTTTTATTAAAGAACGAACTCGTGGAATAAAGACCATTTTCTTGTAGGACACTGAGAAGTCTAAAAGGATTTTCCGACTCATCTTGTCTTCTTCCAAGTTTTGCATTTAAATCGCCTATTAGTAAGGTGAAATAGGTAGAACATCTGTTTAAGGCTTCATTTAGGTTATAGTAGAAGACCTCCAATTCATCTTCTTCGGAGGCTGACGTTGTAGCGTAGGCTTGTATAATTTTCATGTTTTATCTTGCATTTAGCTTCACAATGAGATAGATAACCCTGGTGCTTTTAATCTCTATTATCTGTTGTACGTGTTTTCTGCATATAATAAATCCTACACCGCCTTCGGATTTATGTGTTTCTCCTACATAGAGGAAAATGTGTCCAGATTTAAGTGTCATTTGGTATTCTCCTCTCCTTCTAATTTCACTAAGGAAGGCCAACGATATCTCATGTTATTTTCTTAAGCTCCTCCTCTAGCTCGACTAGTTTTTGGTCCGATGAAAGGGTTCTTACATTTACCGAGGCAATTTGCATTTGTAATCTTCGATGGTAGCCTGGTCCTCTCCGGGGATTCTTAGCACCCTCTGCTGTCATTTCGGTCTGACCGCTACCTTGGTCAGTGGAATTATTCAAGCGGCCGAAGACTGAGGGCCGTGGTTGATCCTGTGCAAGCATGCTTGGGGTTTATTTAGCCGTATGCGTCCTACCACGTTGCCCATTGCGGGTTGGTAGGGAGTAAGGAATTTACAAGTAATTTAGACCTGCATATGCGTCGTCGTCTCGTGCAGGTGAGGTTGACTTTTGAGTAACTTTGATATTTCGTTGGATTAGGGTTACCCCTGGCCATTAGCCATTATTCTCTGTTTAATTCTCTTTTCAGCTACGCTACAATACATTTTGGGAAACTCTCCTGATGCGACGCGACAGTGGAAATATTTTTTACATACAAAAAAGCCACTTCGAATAATGTCGGGGGTAGGCTTAATGCGGCACTGCAAGCATCTATTCATTTAAAACAACATTAGGTCATTGTCCTGTCTATATATCTTTTAAATCTTAAGGGGGCTGTACAAAAAAGCGAAAAAGCTATTGAAACAGTCTGACGTACATAACTACAATACAAAACAACCAAGTATTATAAGAACAAACCGTTTTAGACTAACTAAACTTGAGAGGAACTCCTTACATTACAAGCTTTACAATGTCCTGCAAAATATTTCTAGCTCATAGCTTAAATTTATTTAAAAAATACATCCAGGCTTTCTGACCATTTTTACTCGGCGGAGGAATATGCCGGACATTTCAACAAGTTAAAAAAAATCCATAATGCTCACTGCACTCCCCTTTTCACATTTTACCATAATCTAGTTTTTTTACCATCCCAAACTAGTTTAATTTTTATTTTGTATTTTTTGTCCTCTAATGAGAATATTTCCAATTTTACTGTAATTGTAGTTTTAACTAAAACTTATTTGATTCCATTCACTACAAGTATTCATTATTTCATGTGGTTAAGTAAATATACATATATCTATTTATACATATATTTCAAGATTGGGAAATATTCCCTGTCGAACACTGGATGTTCCATATTAAAAACGGTAACAGTTATTGATATAAAATTAATAGTTTTTTAAGCCTAATAGAGCAAATATTAGACTAACTAGCGACCTGGATATTCTTCTAAATGCGTCTACAAAGTATTGCCTGGAAGTGAATCCAAAGTAATGTCAATCCCTTCATTTCGGACATTCTTGGCCTAGGGAGCGATGCCAGAACCTGTTGCGCTTTGGCTTAAATAGTGAAATAATGTATTGTTCCTTTACTGCCAGAAACCTGAGTTTGCTGCGTGCACTTGAGGTTTTCGGGGCATATTACTAATTGGGTTAAAGAGGCTTTTGCCAGTTTAGAACTTATTTTCAGCTAGATACATCTTTTAAATGATAACCCCAAATATCCTTATTGGCTTATTAGCTTGGTTCTTTCATAATTAGCCTTACTCTTACTTAATTTTCGTAGTAGCTGCTGAGAGCGACGTTCAGAGGTTGCAACTTGTGCTTGCAATATGGAAGTGAACAAAGTAGAACCAGAGCCACTCAATTTTCTCTGGTATAATTATTAAGGTCAAGATTCTAATGGCCCTCAAATATTAAAAGTTCAGTGTTATCTTTTCAAGTCCCAGAATAGTCCGCAAATGTTTTGAACTACCTGAAAAAAATATTTCCTGTCACTTGTTTCAATCATGCAACCGGGTGGCAAACCAAGTTCATTTTCGGAACGTTTCTTTTTTCTATAGGAAAAATGAGGCAGTGAGGAAACTGACAAATTTCTATACTGTTTATCACCTGAAGAAGTGGTAATACCTGTTTTCCGTTTTCCTTTAAGAACTAATATTTTCGAATGTTCTTTTAAATTTACAATAATACCTATCACAATTGTAAATTTTATCTGCAGTTAACTGATACTTATCGATAATACTTGAACGCAAACCAAAAATCTGATTAACAGCAACCTTATCGAAGCGCATGGCTCTAGCTGCCGATATAGCTTGTGGTTTTCTTAGGGCTATGGTGGGCTGTTTTCGAAGTTATTTTTACGCTATTAGCATATTTTGTATCTAATGGCAATACAGACTTTAAAAAAAATGTGTGTGCTTAAAACCGCACGACAGAAGTGGACATTCAGCAGAGCGATATTAAAGACTATATAAAATTAAAAACAGTTCACACGCGGTAAAAGTGAAACCTTCATAAAACTAAATCAAGCGGTCACCACTAATCCAAGTAATATCCACACCCGACTTTGCTTAACTTTAGTGATCGAACGACTACTACTTTTTACCTTTTACTCTTGACAAAAACATAGTTATTGTATACTGTGTTCTACCTCATTCTCTCGCAGGCTGCATCCTATAGATCTTTCGTTTGCTCGTTTCTGTTTCATCCGTATCATCGAGTCTTAAATCACTCCTATTCTCAGGCGGCTAACGATGCTAAAGAAGTTTTGAAATTGGTGTGGCTTTTCCGTTTCCTCGTTTCCGTTTCATCGAGTCTCAATGGCGCTAAAGAAGTTTTCACCTCAAAAATAAGTGATAAATTCATACTTTAAAAAAAATCATAAATAGCTTCCCATGCTGGAAGAAGAAACTGAGAAATTGTTGATTTTCCAAGTCTGAATCCTAACCTACTTCCACCTGAAAGAAAATATAGTACTGATTGCAGTTTCGTGTGTTCTGAGATCATATTTCGAAGGTGATTATTTTTTCGTGTTGAATTAATGTTTTTACTGTAATCAACAAATAACTAAAAGAAGCTGAGGCAATCTAATTGCTCTACAGTATTCTGAAAAATCTTCTGTTTTGAGCTCTTCAACAGCTCTGATTCATGCACACAACAAATCTCTCCTACTTTTCTATTCCATAAGTGCTTGAGTCCTTTCCTAGTGTCTTCCAAAATAATGTGCACTACATTTTTTAATGCATTATTCAACGTCACACGACGTTGATTCATATTTATGATTCATCCATATATTGGGCTTTGCCTTCTTCATCAGATGATTCTTCTGAAGAGTCAACTTTTTTGCTCTTTTTGGGCTGACTTGGTTTTACAGAGCTTTCTTTTTTTGGGCTTTGGTTTCTGTTTGGTTTTCTTTTCTTGTCACTCTTCCAGGTACGTTTTATATGGAGTCCCCGTAATATGTTCTGGGGATCCGGAACGGGCATTCCTTTTTCCTGGATTCAAGATCGGAACGGGGCTTATTTCGCTAGGAACAACAAACTTCTGTTGCTTGGGAGTTGCCGGTGTTTTAGGACTATCTAACTGCCTTTGACCACAAGAGAACCGCTGACATTGTATGCCGGATGGACCGGGTTTAGATATTATGTCCTCTGTAAACTTTTGTGACCTAGGAGTTGCCGGTGTTGTAGGACTGTCTATCTGATTTTGATCAGAACAAAACTTCTGACGTTTTAGGCCGGATGGACCAGGTTTAGATATGTCCTCTGTAGAACTGGTTGACTCTATTGGACGATTTTCTAAATCCTCATCAGGAATGGGATCGTTTTTTAGAGCTTCCGTAGGTGGATTTAGAACTGCTGCTGCTGATGTGTCAAGAAACTCGTAGGATCCAAACTTATGGCGATTACAGGGAAACAAGCTCGCCTTTTCAAAACCTTTTGCAGCGATTTCAGCAGTGGCCGCTTTTTTGTAAGCATTTCCAAAAGTCTGCCCAATCTGGTAAACTACTGTTACTACTCCCCTATCAGCATGATTTCGAAGCCACGTTTCGATTTCTTGTGCATAATAAGTTTTAAATGGTGACATAAAAGAAAGCTCTAGTGGCTGCATCTTGTGGAACTGTGAGGAGGGAGGCACAATATGTTGACATGAATACTGCTAGCTAGGTTAATCATCTCAATGTTTCTGGTATGTATAAAGTGACCATCAAGTACGAGAACAGATAGATTATCTGCTGTGGGCTCTACATGCTTTATAAAATGTTTAAACTAATCGGTAAATAATTCCGACTGGATCCATCCTGAAGGGTGACAGGCATAAATGGACCCTAGGAGTTCTTGCTTCATATTTTTACGAGGAAATATCACTAGTGGAGGAATGAAGTGACCCGCGGGGTTCATGCAGGTGTAACTATTGTGATCAGTGAACCTCGTTCGGCAGCTTGCAAATCACCTAATTACTTTTTACCCCTCAACCCAACAACTTTTGTATGTTTGTGCTGTACCGCAGTGATCCCCGTTTCATCACAACTATACACACATGATGGGGAATGCTTGATCTTTTCTATAATGGCTTCGTAAATATCAAATAACCTCGAAACAGCTTCGCTTGTAAAACCTTTTGCTCTTACGTAGGCAATAACTTGGAGAGTTCGGACAGAAAGCTCATTATATCGTCTCATAAGATTTCGGAGCCATTTTTTACCAGCTTGCTCCTTTTCTTTAAAAAATGGATTCTTTAAATTGTTACGTTTTGCCAGCTGGTAAGCCATGCATCGCATATCTCTTCGCGAAAGGCCAAACATTTTTTGTTCCATATGAAGGCAATATGCAACCAGTTCCTGCTCCAATCCTTCCGATAAAATCGGCATTCTACCCATTATGGTTTTAATTACCCCATCAGAAGTTTCTTCATTTCTAGCATTCCAAGGTTGTCTGTGGGACATTGAAGACCCGAGATGTTTTATAGCTACCCATTTCTTTATTTCGCATAGCTTATATCGCAGCCTTCATTTGAACATGGTGCCATGTCTTCGTTTTGGCATCTACAAATAAAAAAAAGGCACACTTAGTTGCAATAAGTTACTAGGTGTCCAACGAGCTCCTAATATGGGGAGCCCCAAATTAAGACTCCCTTATCTCCCCGTAATAGGAGACCCCGTCCTCTAAGGTTCATAATCTCAAAAAATAAATGCCATGGTTTTATTATTGAAAATAAACGTACATCAAAGTTTACTCTACAAAGCTTCATTTAATAAAAAAGTAAATCCTTAATTAATTACCTTGCCGTAGTAATTAATTAAAACCGATAACACGAATAAACTTTCTGAATATTTGCGTTCAGGTAACGTGGGCTCACGCATTCATGTTCTTTATAAAACTGGTGATGATTGCTGCAATGTAGGCAACCTAACATACTCTACAAGATACAGTGCATCTAATTAGTCTTATACACTCATTGTCTAAGATTTTGGATCTCCCCAAATTAGGAAACCTCCCCATATTAGGCGACTTTCCTCTACGCATATAAGTTATATATCTATCTATTCTTCACTTACCGTAATGAATTATTTATTAATCTCTTTGCCACACTGCACTAGGGATTCTTATCTTGAAAACAAGGGACAGGAACCCAAAAGTGGCTATATGTTTACTTCGATGGATACCTTAATGTTCCATAATAGAGAGAGGCACACAAATAGATAGACACAGACATATCGATTCTGTTTTTAGTGTTTTTAGCACAGTACAAAAGGAAAAAAAATAATCTCTCCCCTCTACAAAATTAAGATCGATCGTTACCATATCAAGAGCACGCAAGAAAATCGATATTTCTAAAACGTTGATTCAACTAATTGAATAGGAGAGCAGAAAAAGTATCTGGGTACCGTTACAGAGTCAAATATAAACATACACATTCATATCAATAAACAATTTATTAGTACATATTTCTTTCGAGGACTTCTGCTATCTTGTTCCTTAGTATGAACAATTTTGTTTCGAATACGAAATTTTAAAATTACTACTTAAGTTGGCGCGCCGCTATTACTGACAAACATTAGATTGGCAGTAAATATTTAAAAGCGTACCCAGTAATATGTATTTAAATATTAAATAGACAATTTGCTCAGCTGATGAAATCAATAAGTTTAAAGCTGGATTTAACTTTTTCAACAGGGTACCATAAGACGACAAAGTGATTTTAAAATGCAGTACGGGACGGTTCCTAATTTCGAATCTTCTTCTTCCACAGCTTAGGAGTGAGTGAGTATTTTAAAATCGATAATATTCGACGGAACGTCGCCTATTTTATCAGGAGACTAGAAATTTTCAGACGTCGCGTCGCAACGAACAGCGCAGCGTGGCTCGACGACTTAAGTAATAAGTTGAGCCAGCTAGTCCGTCTCGTGCGTGAATCAAGATCGATGATTTTGTGTGTTATATGCGACTGAGATATCAGGGTTTCAGAATGGTTAAAGAATGTAGGTACGTGATCTTTAAGATATATACATTTCATACCGATCGATGCATAAGCGTGCGTTAAGAAGTTTCACTTCAAAAATGTCTTACATAATTTGGAGCTTACTATTTTGGACTAGGCCATATTGTTCTTGTCGCTATTCTTGTCTAACCAAGTGATGATGTACATCCTATTTTACTGTGGAGAAGTTGTGTGCCCATATTTTTAGTTGTGTGTCTTAAAAAATGTAATAGAAGCGCCTACCTGAATTGTCTATGTGTCTTCTGAGCTACACAATATAAGGCTATTCCAGGACAACTGCTTTACAAAATTCGTTCCTAAAAATGTGAAAATTGTCGAAGCCCCTTTCAGTAGCGTATCAAATAAGAGTAATTTATAAAACTATTTCAGAAGCTATTCAAGATGCAAAAATAAGGCATGAAATAAACTGGTGGACATAAATAGTGTAACAAGGAAATCTTTTTTTTATCAAAGATTGATATTTTTAATTACGAGATGCGATTTTCCTTGTTCGTTTGCTTGATCCGCAGGATATGTGCCGCCACTGGCATCCCTTCACATACAAATAAAATTGGCAATAAAGTCTAGAAATTTTGAACCAATTTTCGCCAAAAAATCTGAGGCTCCTCGATTTTTTGTTTTCAATTTTCTACGACCCGTTAATTTTTATTTGTTTTTGCAAACAGTGAGTTCCAAGTTATGATGTAAACGTCAAACTTCGAAAGGTCCTTTCGTCCTGATTACCGTTCCCAACTTTTGTGGAATTGGAATGATTCTTTTACAGATGGCACCAAGTTAAATATTTAAATTTTGAAAAATTGCTTCTTCGGGTTTCTAAGCAGTGCTCTTTAAAATATGAATTCAATAATTCTTTGGTATACCTATATGGTAGCCTATCGGGAGAACGGTAGGAACAACTTGTCCTCTTAGCCGATTTCAGTTGTCTATGGAGCTGAAAGCAAGTTAAAACACTTTCATTTAGAATAATAGAAGTTTAGCGGAATTTGATTCCTAAAATAAGTAGGTTCTGGTATAAATACAATATACCGTACAGTTTTGAGTACCTATCGCCACAGTTCTCCCTCTTTTCAAGATAATGTTTTTGATAATCAAAACTCAGCAGCCCACGGTACTCAAAATGATCAGCCTATAAATAGGCACTCTCTAGACAAAAGTCAGTCATGTATCTTTCTAGAGCATGATACACTACCTCCTCAAAATAGAGGACCCCCTCAAACACCTCAAGATCGGTTTTCCCCTCAAATATCTCTATTAGATGCCTCTGAATAGAGACACTGCTCAAATATTTTTAAATAGAGATCTCCCTAAGATGCCTTAAAATAGGGGATCTCCGCAAAATCGAGATTTCCTTCAGAAAAGAGCCGCCCCTTCTAATGTAAATGCAGAAAATCAGGCACAAGTCACAGATTCGTTAAATTTTTCTGCTCTTTCGAATAACAATTCTCAAGTTTTGATACCTACAGCCCGTGTAACGCTGGTTTGCTGCTAATGGACGTCCTGTTCAAGCAAAAGTTCTCTTAGATTCTGCGAGTCAGAACTCTTTTGTAACCAATCAGCTCGTAGAGAAGTTAAACTACCTTCCCTAGAACAAATAACTTCACATAAGTGGAATTTCTCAAGGCAGTATGAAGTCTAATAAGATGGTTGATTTGAGGCTGTACTCCAATGTGTATAATAACAGAAGTTTTAAGTTGACTTGCGCTGTACTCGACAAAATAACTTGCAAACTTCCGCAAGTCCCCATTGACAAAGCTAGAATAAATATCCCCAGTCAATTTAAGCTAAGTGATCCATCTTATGATTCCCCAGCAGACATCGATAGGTTGATCGGTGCTGACCTCTACTATGATTTGATTTTAGATGGTGTATATAGTTTAGGTAAGAACCTCCCTATGTTGCAAAATGCCAATTTAGGATGGGTAATTGCAGGAAACGCCCCTGCATCCAATGTTCGTTTGAACAATAGTTCAACTCATCTCAGTTTATATAATCCTGCACGTAGAGACGTGTACGGAGATTTATGTGTGAACAATCGTTCAACTCTTCCTCTTAGTGTTTGCAACCCTACACGTAAAGACGTGTAAGGCGGTGTTTCTCTGTTTGTTCAATCCTCTGAACAACACTCTCTCAATAATTTAGTTAATTTACGTCACCTTTTGAGCATAAAAAGCTGTATGATACATTCTCTAGTGTTAGGAAATAGAATTATCGTTTCTATCATAACCAAGTCTTAACCTCTCTTATACCCGAGTATGACAATACTGAATGATTTAATAATTTAATGTAATTGAGATGTTAAATATTGCCCTCTCTCTAATGCGCTAGTTCAAGCGTGTTTTAAGAATTCTTTGCGTGTAATGCGTGTTAGATTTCTGCGTGTCTGTTAGTACGTCAGTAAACCCAAGGCGGTGTTGCCGTCATTCACTTTATACTTAAAAAAGTATTGTTTTGTTTGTTGCATGTTGATAACCCAAGGCGGTGTTGCCGTCGCGTCGTTCCACTTAATACTTAAATAAGTGTTCTCTTGTTTGTATCTTCTAAATAGACTAAATCCCACGCGGTGTTACCGTCGTGGCCTTCAATACTTAAAGAAGTATTATTTTGTTTGTGTTTCTAAATATAATAAACCCGTTGCCGTCGTCCCTTTTAAAACTTAAAGAAGTATTCTTTTGTTGGTGCTTTAAATAGAATGTAGTATTTCTCAGTTGGAGTTCTCACTCTTACTTTCTCGTTAATGAAGATGGGAGATTCATGGCGGGGGAATATGTTGGGGAAGCACCCCAAAAAGTGTATTAACTTGTCATTTTCACCGGATAGTTTGGTGGTAACACCCTATATGTATGTAGTATGAATGAGCCATAATTGATCTACGAATAGATTTATTTAAGTCCAGGTAAACAGAAATTTGTGCATTTATATCAGCATATGTCAGTTCTTCATTACCCCTTAGTCCAAACCTGGATGTTTGATCCCATGATATAAAGCTAAATGTCATTCCGTTAATTCAATCGTATGTAATCGTTTTCAATTTAATATATCCTTGTCTCAGTCAGTGTTGTGTAAAAACCACATGTCAAAGAAAGAAAGAAGATGCTTTCACCCTCTCAAAGAATTTAATCTTATTAGTGGTTTGCAAGCACTCATCCGTGATGCGTGCGTCGCGTCGGTCCAGTCACCAGCTCCGCATAAAGTTTAGTGCAAAAAAAAAAAACAACTAGCCCTGTCCTAGCTCTGTTTTAAGGCATTTTCTTCGTTTGTATGAACAAATATTAGAAAATATTTAGTGTGCCTTTGTTATATTTGTCCACGTTGGACAAATACCTCTGTTAGGCGTTTCTTACGCAATTCCTTAAAGCCAGAAACGACGTGGTGTCGTGGCTTCCCTGTAGTTGAAGAGATTCAAGAGAATCAGTAAAATGGCTGTACCGAAGTGGTAGCTCAAGTTGTGCCTGTACAAGTCAATTCAAGGAATCGAAGTCAGATCCCTGGATTGTTAGAGTGAAGTAAAGCATTGGAGATTACGGTATTCTGTAAGAAAGAATGGTGCTAGATTGAAAGCATAAAAGTTCATTTCATTTAAATTCAGAAAGGACAAACATAGTTCAGTTTTAAATTGCATACTCAAGACCGTTTTAGTCGTTATTTAGAAATAAGCAACCTTTGTATATTTAGTTTTTATGTGAGTGAATGATTGAATGCATGGAAGTAGATTAAGAAGTATTTAAGAATTGTTCATATTTTTACATTAATTGCAAATGCATAATTGCATTGTTAAAAAACGTTTACCTACCTACCTGGTTTCAATTCATATCTATGTGTAAAACCCCACCCCCTATCTTAATACAGTCCACTAATTGCTTGTAGTTAATTATACTGTTAATTGTTACCCTCACCTTTGTGGTCAAAATAAGTTAAGAAAATTCATTTGTTTGTATCGACCAACAACAAATATACATAAAAAACAAAGAGTATAATTTCTTTAGAACAATTCATTAAGTACGATATTAATTGGGATTGTGGATGGCGTTGCCTCCATAACATCATTTTTCTTATGTCTTTGAACATTGTTTACATTTTTATCTCTCATTTTATTGATAATTCTTTGTGAAGTTCTTTCTCTATCCAGTTGAAAATAGGGTGTAATGGAGCTTGTGATTAGTGGCCTCTAATTTTTATAAGTTCTTCTTCTTGTACCCTGCTTTTCGATAGTTCTGAAATGGCAGAAGCACGAAGAGGATTGTTTATATTTTTTTATTTTGAATGTTCAAACCGACATATTTTTAAGGCTTTGGGTCCATTTTGCAAACAGTATTTTTTCAAATAGACTGTTTTTGTACCAATTATTACTTCTTGGCCAATTGAAGTTTGTAGTAATGAAAAACCTGTCTCACTCCATAAGATGAGATCGCTCTTCCATATGTTTTTTTGGTTACAGAATAGCCATTTGAAATCGGTGCGATTTTTGCTTCCCCCTTGAGCTGTGTTTGCGAAAACAGATTATATTTGATTCTTCTATTTTGTAATCAAAATTATGATATTCGATCTGAAAATAAGCCTACCACCTCTCCAGGCTAGCTACTCCAGAAAATATAACTCAAACTAACCCAAACCTTCTGGCGTTTCTTCGTCGCATGTATGACTTACCTTTAGAAATTCATTATAAGGTAGAGCCGCAGAATTTTCTTTGGCCAGTATTGTTTGTAGTTCTCTTCTTTTCGTGTTTCTTGCCCTCTGGCCGCTCTAAAGACAATATCTTCGTAGATCTTTTAAACTTATCGCCAAATCTGCTGCTGAAGGAGATTTGGAGGTCAGAACAGAATGCCATAAATTATTTTCTTTTGTCTTTTTTGTATTTATTGACTTTATTTTTATTTATTGATTTCTAATGAATACGTTCCGAAACGTTCCAATTTCATAAGTTTTAAATTGGCGGCTTAAAATTACACCAAACTATAGACACATAAAATGTCACGTCATTTTCATTGTCATTTTCAATATCACCACCGGCAGAGAAATATTTGCGAATATTTATTCCGGCTACCGGGTAAATGGTTGCTGACATTTTGAATATTTTCCGCTACTTTTGCGTATATTTTTTATGGCACTGACACACGCTAAAGGGAGATCCTACGGCACTCGACGAGCGGTGTGTGTGCGAATATGTTGATTGACACAGTTCTTGGATAGTTGTAGGTTGTAATTAGGGGGAAACAGATGGCCTGGGAGTGAGTTCCACAGGAATGCAGTGCGCCAGACAAAAAAGTCCTTGTAAAGCGACGGTCTAGATGTTTCCAGTTGTATAACAAACGGTTGCGCTCTTGCCGGCTGTCATGACTGTCTGACAGGCGTTGCTGGGAGCGGGATGATGCGGGTCATGTCTTGGGAACATCTGCCGCGAAAATATCTGCAAACAAAGATATCTCGGCTACATGTCTGCGGTCTTCCAGACTATCAAGATCTCGGGTCAACTCCGGCTCTCCTCTGAATAGAATCCAGCAGCTTTAGGGTGTACTTTGGTGCGGCACCCGAGATGACTGAGCAATATTCTAAGCACGGTATTATTTTGCGCTTTGTCGAACAAAAGCAGCTGCTGCGGTGTATACAGCCTTTTGTTGCGAAATAGCGTAATAGGCTTCTGCGAGGCTGATTTTGCGATGTTAGCAACGTGGTCATGCCAGGACATATTGCTGTTCACCGAGGATAAAGGAATGGACGATCCTGCCATAATGATGTCAGGACTCGCCGTATAGGCTTTGTTGGTAAACGTGGCTGCTTGGGTTTTTGCTGCATTGAACTGGGCCAAATTTATGTCGCCCCAAGATCGAACCTTCTCGAGTTAATCAAGATATCCATAATCTGCTTCTGTTTGCGGTGATACGTCTCAGTCGCTGTTAAAGGTTTTTCTAATATAAATTAGGGGACAAGAATACTGCCATCTGCAAAACTGTAAACATGAATAGGTATTGGTTTCAATCAGCAGGTCATTAATATAGATAGGGAACAGAGTTGGTGAAAGTATTGCATCCTGAAGAAAGTCCGTGTTAATGGTGAATGTGTCTGAGATGTATCCATCAACTGCAATGTGCAGAGATCGGCTCTTAGGGAAACTGGCAAGCCAGCTGCAGAGAGAGGCTGGTAGTCCGAACAACAGCAGTTTGTTGAGCAATCGATCATGCCAAACTCCGTCGAATGCCTTTGAAATATCCAACGCAATCGCTCGAGGATCTCCGTAGTTCTCAGTTGCCTGCGTCCCATTGGCCAATATATATCCTGTCGATCTCTCTTTACGAAAGCCGTATTGGTTATCGCTAATTATTCTGTTGGTCTCGAGGTACTAACTAGTTGATGATAGTCCATAACTTTGGAGATTATTAAAAGCAAGGCAGTTGGGCGATAGTTTGAGGGCGTGGTTTTCTAGCTATTTTTAGAACAGGTTGCACTCGTGCGACTTTCCAAGAAGATGGGTAAATCCCTTTTCGATAAGACAGAGAAAAAAATCGGGAAAAAATGGGTGTTAGTTCCTTGACTAATTTCTTTAACACGATGCCTGGTATTCCATCCGGTTCTGATACCTTTTGCGTATCTAGCTTTTTGAGGAATTTACGAATATTACGGTGATGAAACATAGCTTCTGCCATGGTAGTGTTGATTTTGGATATAGTGGGGAGAGCCTTGCCTTGGGGAACGGGATGTAGAGTGCGATGAAATATTTTGCGAGCATGTTTGCTTTTTCCTTGGCTGTAGTCGGAGCCACAGAG
>MU189196.1:30366-54383 GCA_016904865.1 Pissodes strobi | reverse complement strand
TGGCCCAGGCTAATCTCTTCTCTTAATTATTTAAGCTCTTTCTGGTTTTACCTCTTTCAATTCTCCGAGTTGAACTAGCCCAGGCTAATTTCTCCTCTTAATCAGTTAAGCTTTCCTTTTTCAATTCTTCGAGTTGGGTTAACTAAGGTGAATATCTTGTCTCTAGTATTTCACTAGCAGCCCATTTAATTAAGTATTTTTTCACTCAATCTTTTCTACACCCACTTAGTCAACCAATTTAAATCAAAAAACCTTTCAAATAAGTCTTCTCTGTCTCAGACCTTTTAACATCGATCAAATCAATTTGTTGGGTCTAGTCTGGCACAGTGGCATTTCTTCTATAATTTAAGTAAAATTTGTAAAATTAGATATTTAACACTTTTATTCCTCTCTCATACATTACTTGGTTTTCAAATTTAAAACTACCGCCATTTCTTGACGTATTTCTTTCTGCGTCGGCGGTCATCGGTTTTACTTGTCAAACTTGTCAACTGAGACATGTTTGTCGTTCCATTAAAACGAGGTCTCCACGTCGGTCTGTTCTTTTGTTAATTGTTTAATTATGCGAACCTTTCAAAAATGTAAGGTGTTATTTAAATTTTGATGTGACCGTTGTCGTTTTGATGTAGTTTTGTGCCTCTTCGTGGATATGTTTTGTTCCAACTGACAACTGAGTGAAAAAACTTCCACCATTTTCTTTTCATTTTGCTTAAAAATCACACAGACAAAAAATTCATCATTTTTAATTTACAGTTTTAATTAACATCTTTTGTCCACGACTACTTAATAATAAATCAATATTCTGCTTCCTAGCTGAAGGATTATGATGCTCATATTTGTAGTAGAGTGAATTATAACAGCTGATAACAGTGAATTATGATAAATCACTCTTTGTATTTATTTTACATATGTTGCTATGCCAACGTAACACTCACAACATTCCGATGCGTAGAATGTTTTTCTTATCTTTTATGTTAATTAATTTTGACGTTTAGAAATGTCAAATATTATAAGTAAGTAAAATAGCTCCGTTTAAGTGAATATTAATATTAAGTGGCATATTAAGGACTTCTATATAAAAAAAATGAGTTCTGAGATTGATAATGAGCCCTGTACACCACCAGAGATAGTAGAGGCGGCCAAATTAACAAGTCTGGGATTGCTGCCACAAAAGTCTAAGGATCATTACATGTCTGCCTATAAAAGTTTTCTGGACTGGGGGATTCCTAAAGGCATACATTCGTTTTCCGAATAAATGTTATTAGTATATTTTAATGAGCTATGTGCCAAATACAAAGCTTCAACCTTATGGGCAATCTATTCCATGTTGAGAAGTACCTTAAGCATCCATAACTCAATAAATATTGAAACTTATCCAAAACTACGAGCTCTATTAAAGAGAAAATCGGAAGGATTCCAAGCAAAAAAAGCTGCAACCTTCACACCAGAAGAGGTGAACAAATTTATAAATGAGGCTTGCGATACAAAATATCTTTCAACGAAGGTTAGAAATTATGAATTCCATAGTACTGAGATAACCCGCATCTTTAAAATACTATTCCATTGAACCTGATACATTCATTTTTGAGACACCCTATATATGTATATATTTTGAGACACCCTTTATACATGTAAATGATAAATCAAGTCATAAATTGAAGTCGAGTTTTTGCGAGGTTTTTTGGAGGAGATCCTAAAGGTATTGCTCGAGAACGAAAAATGGAGAGTCAGAAACCAGCGGGGTGTACGGTTTGTTTTGGTGAATTGTTTTGCTTCTGTGTTGCAATATTATGTCATTACAAGTCGGTAAAATGAAACTTATAATATTGTTATTAACGTAATTTGTACCATTATATATTTTATACTCATTGATAATTCATAATTGATGGTATTAACCTGTATATATATTTCGATATTGTTATACACCTTATTTGCACAAATATTTCACTTATTCTCATTGATAATTCATATTTGATGGCATAACATATGTATATATTTTGATATTGTTATTAACATAGTTTGCGTAAATATTTCTTCTATTTTCATGGATAATTCATATTTGATGGCATAACATGTGTATATATTTTGATATTGTTATTAACATAATTCGCATAAATATTTCTTCTCTTTTCATTGATAATTTATATTTGATGGCATAACATGTGTATATGTTTTGATATTGTTATTAACATAATTTGCATAAATATTTCTTCTATTTTCATGGATACTTCATATTTGATGGCATAACATATGTATATATTTTGATATTGTTATTAACATAATTTGCGTAAATATTTCTTCTATTTTCATGGATAATTAATATTTGATGGCATAACATATAGATATATTTTGATATTGTTATTAACATAATTTGCATAAATATTTCTTCTATTTTCATTGATAATTAATATTTGATGGCATAACACATGGATATATTTTGATATTGTTATTGACATAATTTGCACAATTATTATTTATTTTATTCTCATTGATAATTCATATTTGATCGTGTATATTTAATGAAATCGTTTTATGCTGTGAACAACACTGCTTTAAATTAAAACAAAAATGTATTGTTTGCTGTCTTTTCGTGCTGGAATTTTGGTTTTAGTATGACTGTGATTGCAAGTAAGCGCTTTTGTGAAAGTACTAACATTTTCCTACCCTGACGGGAGAATATCCTAGTTATAAATGTAATGATTATTCTAGAGATATTGGCCCTAATTTCAACTTTAGCTGAGTAGCCTCCGTATCCCAGGACCTCAGTACCCTCCAGCGGCGACTGGCTAACTAACACCCATTTTCGGTAGTGTAGTGGTTGTCACATCCGCGTCTGGCACGCGGGAGACTCGGGTTCGATTCCCGACCGAAGAGCTATCTCTTCAGTTTTAAATGTTTTGTTATAAGTGTAGAACTACAAATTGTGGTACGGGAGACAGTAATTCAATTTATTATAATACTAATAGATTATACAGCATAATTCGGTTTAGGAATTAAGATCGAGGGTTTCTCTGCCGTACTCTTTCCCCTCGTGAATTCCAGGCTGAGTCCGGCACGCTTTTCTTTAATAAATTAGGCGTATTAGGAATCTGTGGTTTAATTTACATGACGCAACTTTCCCTCAAATTTCCCTAAATGTGTTCCGTTGAAGCGCATAATGAGTGAGTAAAACTGTGTAAGATATAATAGTAACACAACGTAGGAATTGGTCCTCTTTTTAATCCATTTCTTTTTAATCTAATTTGACGATCATTGGCAAAATAAAGGCAAACCACAATTTTACTACCCGGGTACGTTATACTACAGTACCTAGTTACATTTTATTTAAAATATTTTTTTTTTAATTCAGGTTGCATTAATTATGGGAATCATGGGTGCTTGCCGGGCAAATGAAATGTATTCCATGAAAATCGAAGACGTGAAAGATCTTGGATCAGCTTTTCTAGTTATGATACCCAAAACGCAAACAAAAGTTCCTCGGAAATTCATGGTTACAGATAAGTTTTATACAATTTGTAAAAAATATCTTCAAACACGTCAATCAAATATCATTTTCCTAAGATATCATAGTGTGAAATGTACTTCTCAGAGAATAGGAATCAATAAGTTTACTGCTATGGGGAGAGAGATTGCAACCTTTTTGAAATTACCAAATCCAGAAAAGTATTCAGGCCACAGTTTCCGACGTTCATCTCCTACGCTTCTTGTAGATACAGGTGGGGATATTACTGCATTAAAAAGACATAGAGGATGGAAAAGTACAACCGTTGCTGAAAGCTACATTGATGAATCAATGAATAATAAAATGAACACTGCCGAAAAACTAACTAATTCAGTAAAAAGTGCCTCGGAATCTACTTATTCCAACCAGATTTTTGAAAATATTCAAAATTCATCCACTAATTTTGATATTAAATCCTTGCCTTCAATAAAATTCGAAAATTGCTTTAACGTAACTATTAATATCAATAAATAATGATGGATATCTAACTTTATCTATATTCTGTTACCTTGTAAGTTTGGCATTCTTATTTAGAATTCTTTTGTTAAAAAACAATACCTACATACTATGTTCAATAAAAACGTTCTATTCTACACTGACATGCTTTATTCAACTTTGATGTAGTAAAAAAATAAGACGTTAAATAAAACGAAATGATCCACTTTAGTTATACAAAATGATAAAAAATCAGCTGGTAGTAGTTCAATCTATCGCCCTAGAATAACTTTACTCCAATAAAGTTGGTAGAAGTATATTTTCTTATAAGGAATTTGAAGCAATATCATGAAATTCAAATACATAGATATTACGTTAAATAAAACAAAAATAATTACAGACTTTAGTTACACAAAACAACAAAAACTCAGCTTCTGGTAGTTCAATCTATCGTTCTTCACCAATTCTACTCCACTAAAGTTGGTAGAGGAAGTAGGAAGTTTATTTTTACTTATCTGCTCAATGTTTGAAATATTAACGAAAATTCTCCGACTACGCGAATTTTTGAAAATTATTCCGAATAAAAAAAACGAGGAATTAATTCTTTAAAAAAAATTCTTGTACAAAGAAAATTTCCGTATATTAATTTAAGAACGAGAAAAATTCGGTAATATAATTTTTCAGTGTATTCTACTTATTCGTGGGAGGCCACGAAATACATGTCAAACGCCGCGCCGCGCCATGGCTCTGATTACTGGCAATAGTTTTGGTGTTAAAACGTCAAATTTAACCATGGAACGATTTGAAAAGTATCCTCCATGTAAGTTTTGTAAAGAATCGAGTGAAATTAAGATGTACCATCGAAAATTAAAGTTTCTAACATATTTATTGGCAGAATGTGGGTCAGGCGTCTATTCGTCAAATTTGTTTAATGTAATTAAACATCATCTATTGGTTATTGGTTTCTACCAAATACAGATTTCTTCGTGGACCACAACAAAACAAAATTGTTTCAAAGTACTATATTTATTTCATCAAACATAGAAGCTTTATAAACTTTGATGATTGTGTCCTCCCTTATTCTCCATTAGAAAAAGAAGAAGTGGCTAAAGAATTCCAAGAACATTTAGACACTGTAATTGAAAATAATTACTTGTAAATATAATAAATAACAATAATTTACTGTTTTAAATCATTTACTATACTATATAGGTTATTATTAAAAGGCTTGGAATAATGAAGAACATAAGATAATAATAATATCAGGTTCTGTAATTTGATACTTAAAACAGTATAAAAATGAAATTGAAATACGTGCACGAATATGTTTATTAAAATACAAATTACTGACTTCAGTTATAGAAAACCAGAAAACGTCAGCTGCTGATAATACGATGTATAATTTTTCTGCACATTTATTTTACTAAAGGTGGAAGAAAAAGTACTATATAGGTTCATTATATAAAGCATTTTTCATCGAACAATGCTGTTACATAATATTTACTACTGCCACCAGCAGGTTACATACATTGCGCTTGGTGTCATTAATGATGTAACCGCATCATTAAATGAAAAATGCTTTATATCGTAAAACACAAGTATTTAATAATAAACTTCCCAAATATACTTGAAAGTAGAAAAATTCTAGGTGACTACAATTCCCGATGCATGGCAATGATGACATATTGACGTTTTTCTTATCTTATATTTTTATTAATTTTGACGTTTAAAATTGCCAAATTTTGACATTTTTCCCTATAACATGAACACAATAGTTAAAAGTAAAATTATCATGAAAAATACACTCGCCATTATTATTATAATGGTCGTGGACAAAGTATAGTATTTAATTCGCAATTTATGGCCATTATTCACTTGGGCGACTTGCGCCCCTCGCCTACGGCTCGGGACGCAAACGTCACCCTGCGTGAATAATAGCTATCATAAATTGCTCGTTTAATAATATACTATTATTTCCTAGTAAATTCAGAATTCAAAAATTCAAATTTAAAATTCAAATTTCAATTTTATTTTTGCCACAGGTTACTCCATTTGCAATTTTTCTTTTTTCAACCCAAAATTCTACAGCATTTACTGTTTTCCACTAATGGGTGGTTCTTTTACTCACTTTGCAGGTAACATAGTACGGCGGTTAGTCAGCGATATTGGGACTAACCTTGCATTTTTGAGTAGAGCATTGAGATTTGGCACAGTGGTAGTGCATGCCCATACCTCACTTTTAAGAAGTGGAACCAAGTTTGCATAGAAATAGGACTCCTAGAAGGCTGATAGAGTGAGAAGTCCCTCACGGAGAAAGGGAGAAAACAATAGGGGTTGGGTGATAATACGCTTGCGCGGGCATGTAAATAAGGACCTTATATTTACTTGCTTACATCAGTTTATATAACAACACCGTTGCCAAACTAGGAGAAATTTACCGTTTTATGTGTATTTTAATTAGATGACTACTGAAAAACGTGGGAAGTAAACCCCGAAATGGAATTTTTTAAAATCTGTTTCATATTATAAATTTACTCTAATATTTTCGAAGTATATGTTGCTGAGATTTTTTATTATGTTAATAATTTTTGTGTTACGTTAAAACCTAGTACTTTACATATCTTATACTTGGCAACGTTGCGAGATTGCAAGGACGTGGACCCGATCGGACGCCATCATGAATTCTTGTTTTCTTTGCTTTTCGACTTTGGATGTTCAGTTTTGTAAAGAGTTCTTGTGTTTTTTATTATTGCCGTGTGTTTGATAGTACTATAATTCGTTTTCGGTGTTATTTGAGAAAAATGCCTTCAACTTACTACTCAACATGCCCTTATATAGACAGGCACGCGCAAAAGCTACGAAACTCAGCGCTTCTGTCTTACACATGGATATTTTGTCTCTCTTCCTTCGTGAGTAGATCTGCTTATATACTCTTATGTATTAGCCTTCTAGCAGTCCTATTTCTATGCAAGTTTGCAACCACGGGAGAGCGGCGGTATGGCGGGTTGCATATCTGCCAAAGGCAAATTTGAGAAAATCGCTAAACGAGCACACCCGACCGTTTCTATGGGTGAATATCACTCACAAATATTACGGGAGGTGTTCTGAAACGTAACTGGACCATGTGCCAGTCGCGTGGTGGCAGGTTGCCTACCCTCTAGGTGCAGAAACTAATAAAATCGATTTTGTAGTGCTAAGCTGAAGTATTGTAAGCTTGGGTTCATAATAAAACTCCAACAATTCTTGTTTCAGTACCCTTTTTTAATGTCAACAGATACAACTGACAATGACTGATTTCTCGAATGCCGCTTTGCCTTTTCTAACCTTGTTAACTCTCGCTTATCCTGAAATAAGGTCTATTTGCCATAGAATCAATTGTTATAACAATAGTTTTAATTAAAATTAAACTTTAGTTTAGAATAAGCGATAGACATGCAAGGAGGTGCAGTTCGCCCTGAAGGCTCCCAATTTTCTACTATAAGGTAAGTACCCTTGTCTCCCAATTTAGATCAGAAAAACCTTTACCAGAGACTGAGACTTATCACCGCAGACAGGAGCAGATTACAACAATTAATCAAGACCTGGAGAAAGTTAAAATTTGGAGCGACAGAAATTTGGTCCATTTCAATGCAGCAAAGACCCAAGCAGCCACGTTTATCAAGAGAGCCAATACGGCGGGCCCTGACATCGTTATGGCAGGATCGACCATTCCTTCATTCTCGTCAATCGGACTGCTGAGTATCTCGGTCACCAGGAATATGTCCTGGCATGACCACATTGCTAACATCGCAAAATCAGCCTCCCAGAAGCGTTGTGCGCTATTTCGCAACAAAAAACTGTATACACCGCAGCAGTTGCTCTTGCTCTACAACGCACAAATAAGACCGTGCTTAGAATATTGCTCACACATCTGGGGTGCCGCACCAAAGCACAGCCTAAAGCTGCTTGATTCCATTCAGAAGTGAGCTGTACATCTCATCGGCGACCCGGAGTGTTGACCCGGAATCTGGATAGTCTGGAACACCGCAGACATGTGGCCGAGATGTCCCTGTTTTACAGACACTTTCACGGAAGATGTTCCCAGGATTTGACCCGCCCCTGGCAACGCCTGTCAGACAGTCGCGACGGATGGCGTTAGCGCACCAGTTCGTCGTACAACTGGAAATACCTAGAACATCGCTTTACAAGATCTCCTTTGTCTGGCGCAGTGCATCACTGTGGAACTCACGCCCAGGACATCTATTTCCCCCTAATTACCACCTACAACTATTTAAGAACCGTGTCAATCAACATCTTCGCACACGCACCGCTCGTCGAGCGCCATAGGAACTCCCTTTAATGTGTGCCACTGCCATAAATAAAATCGATCACTTCTTTTTTGGGAGATTTAGTATCATGAAAGATTTAAATGTCTTTGTTGAAGAGCAGCAGAATAGAAAGCGAAGTAGGGACGCTATTGACTGGCCTCTGTATACTGTATCAGAAATCTTAGCAGGGAGAGGACCTCATCGATCTGTCACTAGACAAGCCAGCAAAGATAGATGCAGGAATTGCTACCCTGGGTAGGAATCTAAAAGCTTACCAGAAACTAAGGAATATTCGGCGTAATGACAACGCGGATGCGTTAGATGCGGGCCTTCACATTGAGCATAATTTAAGAACCAATAAGCCAAAATGTCACAAGCGCTGCTTCGTACTTTGCGATTCAACCAAGCTCACTAGAACTTAGAGAGATATTCAGATTGGTTGTCAAGAAAATATCGAGCCATCCGTCAATTTAGCTACACGGAGAAGTCTCGAAGAGGTGAAATCAGCTAATGACAAGATAGAATGAATTTTCTGTGGCAAGCACGGGCCAAGAGTCAATCCAACTCATAGACTGACTTTTACAGAAACTAGAAATGCGATAGAAGCCGCTGCAACCAAGAAACTAGACAGTAAAATTTTAATCGCACTCCCGGGTTGGCAGGGTAGGCTCGGTGTATGGTACCACAACAACTGTCGGACAAAGTATGTGCGAGACTTAAAAACTTACTCAAGTCTAGGCAAGAAATCGGAGCGGTTAGCTAAAGCACGAGACGTTGCACTTGAACAAGTGATCAAGCAAATAAATACTGAAAATAAATGCAGTGAAGATGCACCTGCATTTCTGTTAGCTGATCTTGCCCGCAGTCATGCCGACAAATTGCTTAAGGAAAGAGTGAGTAACGGGTTTGTACACTTCAGCGGCTTTAAGGAAATGCTCCTTAATTCTGAGGGCTTCATACGAGGAGCAGAAGGCCAGACAAGGGATCTCCCCAATCCGGAACCAGCCATCACCGTCAGTGTGCGGCTGGAAAGCCGTCTCGGAAGGCTGGAGACTGCTCTATAGAACTAAGCCTACAGCACAAGAGGCTTGTAAAGAAACGCCGGTGTCATTTAAATATAAAAATAAATGCGCTGGGAAATGCAACTGCGCTAAATCTAAAGTCCTTTACTATGAGTTTTGTTGTTGCCCATGCCCTAAGAACCTTGACTAATACCAAAAAAGTGCCAAAGTCTGATATTTATGACTCCAATTTCTGATGTAGGTAATAGATTTAGTATTATTACATTCCGTGATTACATCTAGTACACTGAATAACATTATCCATTTAATAACGATATGGAATTAATGCTAAACGCTTTAAATGATGCTGTTAAACTGTTTTTATGTAATAAATATGGCTTTTCTTAATGTTTTAGTTCTCTATCCACCTTACAACCGAGGTAACCTAAAGTTAACTATTTTGATATTTTTATATTTATGAGCATACCGATTTAAGAACATGTATGGGTCCATCCGGACCTGATTTATTTATATTTTGTTTGTGGAAATGGAGTTACTCACAAAAATCCCTAGCTTAACACTACAAAATCGATTGCATTAGTTTCTGCGCCTAAGGGTAGGCAACCACCACGCGGCTGGTACATACTCCAGTTACGTTCCAGAACATCTCCTGTAATATTTTTGAGTGATACTCACCCATAGAAGAGGTCGGGTGTGCTCGTTTAGCGATTTTCTCAACATTGTCCCTGGTAGATATGCAACCCGCCATACCGCTGCTCTCCCGTGGTTGCAAACTTGGTTCCACTTCTTAAAAGTGAGGCATGGGTATATACTACCACTGTGCCAAATCTCAATGCTCTACTCAAAAATGCAAGGTTGGTTTGACTAACCGCCGTACTAACACTGATGATGGCTTCGGCCGAAAGCGCTCTGTTACGCTAGTTTAGATGTCCTTTTAGATTAAATTTTATGCATGGAATAACAAAAAGTGTTTCTTTCAGTTAACCAAACTTTGCATATCACAAAATTATTTTCGATATAAAAATATTTATTACCGACAGCTTGAAGGCACGGCAATGGGCAACTGTTTATCGCCATTCTTAGCTAATCTTTTCACGAGTATTGAAAATGAAAATGAAATGTGTTAGGGTTTTGAATATTTTCCAAGAGTATGGTACAGGTATGTAAATGACATTTTCGACACAAAAATTAATAATATCGAAGATTTAGTAAACGTAAACAACGGATTTGCCACTATTAAATTTACTTATGAATTCGAGCACAATGGTCAATTACTATTTTTGGATACTTTAGCAACTAGGAACGATCATAACACACTGAAATTAGATATTTATCGAAAAAAAATACTGCTACTGACCGATATATTCCACTGTGACCAACAGAAAATGGCCAGCTTTCATTTTTTAGTACACCTAATGCTTAATTTTCCTCTCAGCAGAGAAATATTTAATAATGAAAATTAAACAATTAAGAATATAGCAAAAGTTAATGGTTTCAATACTAACTTAATAGGCTAATTAATAGGCATGTGGTTAGAAAGACCATTCATGATTCCAGTTCTTTCGTTGTTCAGGATGAAAATGCAAAATATGCCTAATAACATATAATCCTCAGTATACTAGAGGACTCCAAAAATTAATATACCAAACTCAGTTTATCATTAAGAAATTATTTGAAATATGGGAGAAAAGTGAAATTTATAAAATTAGATGCATCGATTGTAACCAAAAGTATGTTGGGTAAACTAGGAGATCTATACAAATGAGATTCAACACATAGCTCATTATTTAAGTGTGATAACAGAGAAAACGCAAGTGCATGCGCTCGGCAACACTTGCTGAAAATAATCATGGAATAAAAATTAAAAAAATTAATTATTTCATAATATATCTGATAGGAGATTGATAGACGCATAGGAAAATATGGAAATTATTAAATTATAATTATTAAGAATAATTTAAATAGAGATAGAGGGCCTATTCCATATAGTCCATTGTATTGGTTGATCGTGCCTGACTATAGTAGCATCCCAGGATTGGTTCTTTTTCGATTTGCTTGATTAAGCAAATGGTTAGTATAAAAAAGATTACTAGATTTTAAGTTAAGTTCTAATCTTCCCCTGATGCATGCTAACATGGCTAACGAATCGCGCATCGAGTGCAAACAATTCTGTTGCGGTATTGTGGATAAATGACTGTTTTAGGAAATATTATTTTAAAATTAGAGAAAATATTCCAAAAGGATGGTTTTGTTTTAATGTAAACATGGTGTTTCAAAAAAGCAAAGCCAACTTTGTTTTTTTAAATGTAATATACCACATTTTTTAATAATTTTGAATTTTCTATTAAATTTTGCTAACTCTTTATATAATGTATCATTTAACAAAATTTAACAGTTTTCTAAATATTGAAAGTTTTTGATTTCACACTATGATATATAATTATATAATTGTTTACCTATTTATATATCTGCTTATTTTTCGAATGTCATGGCATGATTATTGAAAGGATGAAAATGGTCGATCTTTATTTCAAGAATGATAACAACGCTACAAGAACACAAGAACAGGATTGGATTAATGTTCGGAATGGTCGGATAGTACCATCTGTACTAACTATAATTAATACGAGGAAGTTATTGCAAGAACCAGCATCTCTAGTATGTAAGCAAGAAAAATACTAAACCAAGAAATGGGGACAGCTTATTTTATTACATTGCAAGAAAATCTGCAAGAAAATCAACAAAATCTATCAAAGACTGTGCCAGAGATATGGGGTATGGACCACGAAGCAAGAAAATTAGTTCTGGAACAGTTTTGAGAACTTTAAATCAATACGGATACCAAGATTTTAAATTTAGGCTAGTTCAGCAATTAAACGACGAACAAAAAAGAAGACATGAACTTGTTGAAATTTTAAGAGGAAGTTTTAATCAACATCCAAATTATTCCCATAAAATTTTGTGTACCGATGAGGTCATATTTTCTACTGCCGATATTTATTTATATTTGGAAAAATTGACATATTTGGTCCGATGAAAATCCACAAGTTTTTGAGCCAGCGGCCTTTCAAGGACATTCCTTAATATAAATTTAAAGCTGCATTTGAAGGCATAAGGTCTTAGGTGCTGAATTATCACTTCAACCTTGGCAAAATATGATTTGATAATAAGACGCCCACAATATTCTGACATTAAGAGAGTTTCTTCATAAAAATAATCATTTGGTTCGCGAACTCCGCAGATCTAACGCCTATGGATACCTTGCTTTGGAGATATTCGAAAAATTCAGTCTATAGAGAAGGAAGCAATAATATTGAAGAAATTCAGAAAAAGTTGTCAAAGAAATAAAACATTTAAATAAAAAAATGAGAACGAAGCAATTATAAATGTTCTGGAACGCTAGAAGAGAATTTACGAGCGATGTGACGAGACTAATGAGGGACATGCAGAACATTTAATTTAGGATAGAAGTTATGCGTTTTATTTATTTTCTGATGGTTGATTATAAGCTTTAATTACCTACTATGTTATTTCCAAATTTAGTAAACAGAATATGAAAGAATTTGTAAAATATCAGCAGAAAATAAAAATAAATCAGTAAATCTGACTTCAAATATCAATGACATGACATTTAAAAAGAAAATATTTATGTCCAGGTAGCTAAGTAGATAAGCAGTTATATCGAAAAAATCATAGTATTCCGTAATTTTAAAACCCTCGATATTTCTAAAATCGTTAAGTTTTGATACATGCTATTATACAAGAAATATACAGAATGTAATACAAAATTAAAAATAATTAAAACATGTGGTATATTACATTAAAAGAAAACAAAGTTGGCATGTGCCTTTCATTTTTGAAACACCATGTATACATTAAAACGAAGATGTAACTCCTGTCCTAAACATTTCCTTCTAAATTCAAAAATGATACAGATATTTCTATTTAAAGAACTATCTGGACCACCCTGTACATGACAACATGTTTTTGGTAGGTAGATATTGAAACATAACGGAACCTGAAGTATCTATTATTTGAATTACTTGAACCGTTTATTTCTTAAGCGGCTTAAATGATATAATTAAGTTCTGTGAAAACTAAAAAAACTTCACGTTTATCAAAATGAAACTTTTACGCTTTTGTATTATTTTGATACGTATTAAAGTATAGTTAAAATTGTGACATAACAAGGCAAATGACTATTTTTGTGCTCCTATCAATGGGCAAAATTTTGAAAAAATCAACTTGGTCACATTTTTTTTCAGTTTCAGAAAGTGTATATCATAATTTACAGTTAAGAATGAAACATTAAAGGAAGTTTAAGTTTAGAAAAAACTACCACTGTGAAGGACATTTTCTAGAAAAAAAGCCAATAATATCTTCTATGTGGATGTTTCGTACTGAGGTTTCTTTGTGTGTCAAGTATTAATTATATAGAAGTAAAAATCTGGTTTCTCTTCGGGAGCCCAATAAACTAAGCATTTTATTCATTTGATACTACAACTTTTCTGTTGCATAATTTTAGAAAAGGGTATCAACATTTACAAATAAGCATGAAAAAATATCATAAAGAAGAACATTTTCCAAGAAAAAAGCTAATAATCTTCTACATTTGGAAGTTTTGGACTTGGGCTTTCTTGCGTTTCAAGTTTTAATAATTATATGAAAGCAAAACTCTGGTATCTCTTCGGGAACCCACTGAATTGAGCATTTTAGATAGTTTATTTGAGTTCCCAGAAATCGGACCATTCCGTTAAGGTATGCTGTTTCTTTAGGCAATTTAATAATAAGTATTTTAATTTTTTTTTTGAAATAACTTATTTTGCTTTGGCATAATTTTAAAAAGTTTGTTATTTTTGAAATTTCAAATTCTATAAAAATATTTTATTTTGTGTTTGCGTTAAGTGGAAAATTGAAGCATTTATTTTTAATAAAAAGAAAAAATAGTAAAATTCAATATGTAAACAGGCTCGTTTATTTTTTAACCCAAAATAATGTAATAATAATAAAAAAAATAAAAATTAAAAAGAAGATTTAAAAAAATAATAAAAACACATATTCGTATTAATAACGCCAATATCATCTGAAGGTTCATATTTAAAAAAAGAAAGTTGATGATGACCCCTTGAAGACGAAACTTCGGATTCCAAACTAGATACCACCATTGGATAGGGCCCTAAAAATGGCAATGCAAATTTGAAATCCGTTTTTAAATAAGCTCAGAAAAAAATAAAACGATTTTTCAATATTTCGGTTTTTTTCCGGATATCTCCGGAAATACCCGGAATTTTAAAACTTTCTAAACGGCATATTAGGCACTTAAATGCGCAATTTTGCCCTAAATTGACCGACACTGTATCTCTTACGGTTTTCGAGTTCCCCATACATAGACTCGAATTCGAGCCACCCTGTACGTAATTGTTGAAATGGAAACGATAAGAGATGTCTTTTGAGGTCGAGATATTTTACTTTCACTTTCAGTTGATAGGGAGGTTTTTTATAATATTTAGGACACCGTTATTTAAAGTCAAAAATTTTACTAGATTGAACCTCTTTTACGCTAAACTGCTTTTTCGCACTTGAGTTTACAGTATTTCCCGTATATTATTTGTGGACTTCAAAAATTTTGTCAAATTACAAAAAACATACATTAAAAGAATACAAGTAGTACAAACTTCCAGAGCCCATAAACAACTGAAAATTAACGACGTTCCTTGTTCACAATAGAAAACAGCACGGCTCATACGTCATGTGTTATTTCTTAAAGGAACTAAATTGATCAAAAGTTATGAACTGCATTTTTGATTTTCAGAATTATGTTAAACAGATTACTATATTCTAGAGGGAATGATGGATTATTATTGGGTCCTTTTTGCCGCAAGGGTCACCCCTCAGTGCAATTCTGTTCGATATTTATATAAATGATCTCTTTAAACTCGTATCACCAGGAATTTATATTATAGGCTATGCGGACGACTTAGTCCTTTTCATCTTCAGGTCATGGTCAGAGACAGAAATATTGCATTAGCGAAAGTTAGTTCTTGGTTAAAAGAAAATTATCTATCGCTGTCCATTGAGAAATGTGAAGCTTATGGTTTACAAAGGGAAATCGGCCAAAATGTATTAAACCAATGATCAGCAATGATAACATTATAATTCCGTACAAAGATCCGGTCAAATATTTGGTGGTAGTGTTGCAAAAAAAAATAAAATGAGATAACCATTTAGATCACCTTATAACTAATGCGAAAATAAGGAACACTTTAAAATGTTTTACGAGAATTTGGTGGGGATCAGACTCCCAAACTATGTTAATGATTTGCCCTGCTTTGGTAAGATCCTATTTAGATCATGGGTCAGTTTTTATAAGCCCAACAAGCAAGTGTAATTTGTCCAGATTAGAAAAGATGTTATTTGAAGGCCTAGAATTTGTCTAGGATGTATGAAATCAACACCGACGAACCTTTTGCCTGCCGAAGCATCGGAAATAGACTTATACAGTAGAAGAAAATGGTTGGCTGTCAAATTTTGGTCATAGATCACTTCAATCTTCAAGCACCCACTAGGTTTGCTGATCCGTAAAGTAAGAAATTATTATATGAATGACGCCAACGTAAATAATGAAAATTCATCTCCTATTCTAGCAGCTCAAGCTATAGTAGAATTCTTTACCTTTAATAACAAAATGTATACAAGTCCCAAGTATTCCTGCTTTGAATATGAATATTTCGCGCAATCGATGCCGGTAAAAAATTTGAAGCTTAATATAAAACGAAGAGATATTGATGCTAAGTCGTCTTTTCGGGCTGTTACGGATGAACTTAAGCAAAATTATAATTTTATGTATACTGATGCTCCAAAAAATGATAAACGGGTTGGATTTGTAGTTTATATTCCTGATATTGGGTTTAGGTTCTCTTCAAGACTCCCTGGGGAGATGTGTATTGCAACAGCTGAGATGGTGGCCATAAATAAAGGGTTAGGTAATAGTTGCAGAAAAAAAGAAACTTAACAACGTAATTACTTTTTCGGACTCACTCAGTGCTATTCAGAAGCCTGTTAATACTAGGATAGATACTGCAAATGATCATATCACTGTGGATATAAAAAAATAGGATTTTTAAAGCTGATAATAACAATTGTACAATCTTAATGTCCTGGATCCCAGGCCACTCAAATATTTATTGTAATGAAGAAGCTGATAAACTGGCTAGAATTGGGAGGGATCTGAATATACCTAAAAAGGTTAAATTGGATAAAGGGGACTGTCTCAATGTAATTAAAAAATCAATATATAAAAAGTTTGATAATAAATGGAAAAAGAGCTGTCAATTTAAAGGTAAACATTACTCTCAAATAAGTGAATCCTTTTTCCAAATGGTTTTTGAAATTTCCGTTTATAAATAGACGTCACATTACAACTATTATTAGAATGCGTACTAATCATTGCTTAACTCGAGATCATCTGTGTAAAATTGGTGTACCTACGAAACGATCGATTTGTGAATGTGGTTCAACCGAAAATTTGAATCATTCATATTTCTAGAATGTCCTATAAATATTATTCCACATATCGATATGTATGAAGAGTTCAGAGTTTTGAGTGTTTGTCCCCCTTTTAATATGGTTACGGTCCTATCTAATATAAATTCAGATATTTGTAAATTGATAGCGCTTTTATAAACTATAATCATATCCAGCTTTAATCATGATTAAATTTAAATATCTAATTTCTTTCTGTTTCGATTAGTTCCAGCTTAGTAACACCAATCCTTTCCATCCGAGTTTTATTGCCCTTTGTTGTATTTGTCACACTAATATACACAACCATACTGAGATCTATTGGGAAATAATGTTTAAGCAGCACTTTTTTATATGTGTAAAATAACGTGAAATGTGTTGTGGTCAGAATACAGATCCCGAGGGATCCAGGAGCTCCGACTCGCCGTACTGGCTCTCTCCTAATGTGCTGGCGTATTGCCTTGCAGCAATGCCAAAAACCAGAACAAGAACAAGAACTGCATTTTCACATAAAACTCAAAATGACCCACAAAACACTTAGATCCTAGCCTAGTGAAAAAAAAAATAACTTGTAAGAAGGTATTGCACATTTTAAGGCTATTAAGTATTTATTTAAGTATTTTATTTCATGAGTGTATTTCCTTGAAATATCTTGGATCTTAGTTCCATAAAATGTGTGATTCTATTCATCTTGTATTAGATCAGTCTATTCCTAAAAATATTCATATCAAATTTTGAATTTTCTTGACAAAATGGTGGAAAACTGTAAAACTGAACAGAGTGGACAGCAGAAATTTGCTCCGTTGATTATTTTCTAATTTTAGCAGGGCCAGTGAATGAAGAAATAAGTGGATCCAGGACTTTGAGTTATGAAATAGGCTTGATGATTTTGAAGTATCTGGTTAAAAATTGCATATATAGGTAGATTAAACTTTGATAAATATCAAGAAGTCAATAAAAGTTAATTCAGTGTATCTTAGAATATAATTGTTCAAGTATTTTCTTAGAATTGCATAAAACTCCAGTAAATGAACAGGTATCTCCAATTACTGAACGACAGCAAACCAGTCAATAATCGTATGAGTATTATTCTCAAAATAAGTAAAAAAATAAACTAGGTAGCTATTAGTTTAATAGTCACACAGAAATAAAAAAATTTCAATATTATATCGTAAAAATAATTAACATAACAGTTGTTATTCTAAAAAAAAATATTAACATATAACATATTAACATCATGAAAATAGCTAAGTTGGGGTTTGGAACCTTCGGCAACATGCACCAAAACAGAATTTTATCCACAATACCGAAATAGAATTTTTGCACTCGACGCGCGTTTCGCTAACCATCTTAGCATCATCAGGAGATGATTAATACTGGAGTTTTAATCAATTCATAATATTGTGTTCTAGTACTTTGTACATACGCCATCCAATATTTAAATAGTTCTTTTTATCTATCTGTCCACAGTGGCGGATTTGCAGTCTCGGCCGCCCTAGGCCCCAAGCTATCAGCCGCCCCTTTCTCAACATCCACCATATAGACTACATAATGAAATTACTTTATTGCCAACTTTTATATAGTATACACACCTTGACCAGTAAATAAGAAAGCCTCACATCACATGTTTGTTGACCTCAGCTTTGCTTCGGCCGACAATTACATGTGATCTGAGACATTTTTTACTTTACTGGCCTAGGTACGTAATACACTATTTTTGACACGATTAGGGCCGTCCCTAAATCTGGCCGCCCTAGGCCCGGGCCTACCGGGCCTTACGGGAAATTCGCCACTGTCTGTCCATATGTTTTAGGATCAACTTCCATGATTAACTGTGATTTCCCTCTTTTATTTTCATATTTGTATACTACTTTTAGAATTAACTCATTTTCATTTGTATTTATGGAGTTCTGAACAATTATTTTTTCAACCAAGTCATCTTCATTTTCCAGCAGCTTGTTGTAGCACTTTCACTTCTGAGGAGGTTAGTTTAGCACATGATTTGCATAATATTCTTGGGTACTCATCACACTTGAAAACTTCTTTTGCGTCTTTACACACATCGCATTCCATTTTAAGGTTAGAATAACCACATCAAGAAATAAACAAAAATTCGAAATAATTTTTTAAAAACTACACTTTTTCACTAAAACTTGGTTTAATAACTACTGATTTAGACAATTTAAAACATAAACTGTTTTATTCTTTTCAAAATAAAGTTTTGTAACAGAAATTTCGCAGCCATGAGAAAATTACTTACATACCTTGGCGTCAAACAGAGCTACGACTTGGTAGATGTACAAGCAGGGCAGTAACAGAAGCTGATGCTTCACGGGTGAGTATTTGCCAAGCACTTATTACTTCTTCGACTAACTAGACTTAAATTTTGAGAAAACTAACTAAATATCTTGGCGTCATAAAGGGCTACGACTTGGTAGATGCTCTTGGCGCCAAACTCAAGCAGAGCGACGCTACCGCAAAGGCCGATGCTTCAGGGTTGAGTGATTTTCAGGCAGCAAAATCTGGAGCCGAACGAGCCGCACGCGCCGACGGAGCCACAGAATAGCCAACAGTCAGAATATTATTCGCGTCTATACACAGAAATATTACTTTGGCTCCCTGGCTTCCGCATGCGCAGAATACGTGTGACGAATCAATCAACGCCACCTACACTACAAATACCTCAATTACCAATGTCTTTACAATGCAGCGCGTTCTTTCCGAGCGGCCTAGTGGTGTAGTGGTTAGAGCATTTGCTTGTAATGTGGGCGGCGTGGGTTCGATTCCCGTCGGTGGCAATGCGTTTTTTTTCTACCTTTTTTAAAGATTATGTTTGCTTTTTTTTTATTTGGTTTAGCTTGGGTTAGTTTCAGTTAGTTGGGTTAGGAAGATTATGTTTGCTGTTTTTTAATTTGGGCTAGTTTCAGTTAGTTGGGTTAGTAAGATTATATTTGCTTTTTTTTAATTTGGGTTAGCTTGGGTTAGTTTCAGTTAGTTTTGTTTGGTTGCGCCCCGGAGCGAGCGAAGCGAGCGGAGGGCCATGCGTAAAGTCCTAGACACTTATAAACGAACGCACCCCTACTCTGCGCATGCGGAAGCCAGGGAGCCAAAGTAATATTCCTGTGTGTAGACACGAGTCAGAATATTGACTCTGGGCACCCGCCGTTGAAAATGCCGCATGAACAGACGCCATTTTGTGGGAATAGACCTCAGGAGGGTACTCGTCTAAAGCTGCCAGGGTCGGCGTTAGGGTGCTTTAGAAGAATAGATTGAATAAAATAATAAATTTACATTTCTAACGTTTTATTGTTTTTTCCATATAATTAATTTATTTCGGTTGACTGATGTTTTGAAATTTCTGTTCATACATTTTATTGCGTAAAATAATTTTATCCTTAGGTACAATTTGATCACATATTCTTTCGGAAAACTTGACACGGATGGTGAAACGAAACATGTTTACATTTATTATATAAATCGTGCATGGCCTAATCCACTTTCTTCAAAATATTCATGAAATAAATAATCTAAACTTGAAACAAATTGGATGAAATTATTATGCGGCATTTGCAAATTTCTAAAAAAATCTGAATGTGCGTTTTGATAGGCTCGGAAATGGCGATAGAGCGTGGAATCATCTATTTCCTGGTGATCCTTACCGTACATCGTGTAAGTATCACATGTCTGTATTGAAAAACATTTTCTAATTAAATACCCACAAACATATCTAGTAAAATTTTGTTGAAAAATGTCGTCATTCTGGTAATCTGTTTCAGTAATAAATATTCTTTCTTTTTCCTCCAAATGCCTAGTATTATCAATATCCTCATATGCAGCTGATTTTTCCATTAAATCAGATAGTTTTAATAAATTTTTATCCGGGTCACCTTCACAATTTGCAGTTCCAGAATGAAGTATCTTAACACACATGAGGTACTCCAAAAGGTTCAGCCTTTTGCTTTTTGTTTCGGTGTGTAAAAGTTCGACATTATTTGATAAATTTAAACGGCTCCTTTTTCAATTCTAGTGTAGTGTTATAAAATTGTTTAGTTAAAAATTTTTATATAGATACGAATAATGTCAAACTTCTACACACCCAAACAAAAAGCAAAAGGCTAAGCCTTATGGAGTACCTAGAAATCCCAAAGTCGCAAAAAACAGACGTTTTAAATACGAACGACTAACTGACCTGCTCTTTAAACACCTGCATAATTGACAGTGCAATAAAAACAAAATACCGCCAGACGGTTTAGTAGGGCATAACAATTTAGATTTTAGCATTCAAATACTCTTGATAAAGGCCTCACCAATCCGAAACATATGTAGAGTAAAATATCTTATTAAATTATTTTGAAACATCTAAAAGCAGTGTACAAATTATTCCTAGTATTATTATTCAACGATGTTACACAAGGATCCTACCGCAGAAACTATTCATTGTATTTAATTTTTCTATCCGTATAATTGTACAAAAAATATAATAATTAAAATAATGTAACACAATATTTCGAACCTCTAAAAATCTGCAAATATTAAAACGAACCGCTACTGCTCGGGACGACGCGAGAAACAGTAATGACCGAGCTATTCCAAGCAGACGCCTATGAACCGGCAGGTTCTATTCCCAAGTTTAGGTTATGTATTGTTTTAGCGGGAAACTCCGTGTCGGTATTCTGATTCTTGGCTATTCTGTGACCGAGCCGTAACAAAATATTTTAAACACTGTGTCGAACGAAGGTGCGCAGACCATCCGGAACGGCAAGAGTCGAATTGCCTTCGTTCAACACATTGTTACAATATTTTCTTTCGGCGCGTGCGGCTCGTTCGGCTCTGGCTAGTCTGCGCTTACCTTTAAGCGAGAATTGCATTTGAGAAGATAGAAACATGTTCTTTCTTTACTTGATATATTGTTGTTTATTACACAACATTGACGGATACAAAGATATATTAAAATGAAAACGATCAAAAACGTGTTCCGTGACGAAGAGTGACAACTTGCTCTCCAACGATTGTTTTGTACAATGGAATTTATTCTACCGACAATCCAGGTTCGGACTGACGGAGTAACTGAAATACAATGCTTTAAATGCACAAATTGCTGTTTACCTGGGGGTGAAATAAGTTTATTTGGGTTTGAATTATGGCTCAATCATACTACGAACATACAAGTTGATATCACCAAACTGAAAAAACGATAAGTTAACATACATGTTGGGATGTTTCCCCAGCATATATTGTTAGAGTCAAATTCAACTGTTTACAAAGTATTTACATACAAACACTAACATAATCAGATTTTGATAAGCTACATGATCTAACGAGAATATCTTAAAACTAAATCATTCCTTTTACTATCCTATTTTAACTTTTGATGATCGATCGATTGGCGACCACTTTTAGTTAGCCAGCAATGTTTGTATCATCTGGTTCAACTAATTTATATTATGTTTCCTGTTTCAGCGGAACCGATTCGCACAAATTGTAACAAATGTCCAAGTTGTATAGAAAAAATGAATATAAATGAATATACCCATGAAGATACTCCTCTGCTTGCTACTAGTATCACTCTACTTAGAGATGCAAGGTGCTATGACAAGGCTTTAATAGGGATGTTCACTTTCATTCTCCTCTTTGGTAGCGGAATAGGAATATATTTATTGTATATTGAAAGTAAGTATGCAACCTAGTAACTATATATAAGTGCTCAGTAATGTGCGTTCTTATTTATCTATTAATTAAACTGATCTACCTGAAATTAAACTTCAGGAAATGCGTCAAGTCAAATTTCCTGCTCAATCGTTTATAATAGAATTGCTAATGTGCATTAGCAAAAATTAAAAAAAAAAATGTTTTATATTTCATTAAAGCATAGAGCCAAATACTTCATTAATAGTTCACACCTACACATAATAATAATAATATTGAATAAACTGAATATTTTTTCAGTAAAAGAAATATTTTGGACTTCCATTGCCTTTATTTTTTAAATGCAGGGTCAATAATTTACTTGTATCTTCAATCGCTATAACGTGAGTGCTGACAAACGATTACGAGCTTATATATTAAAGTAAGGTGCGGTGAACTATGAGAAGCATTGCTATTTCTGGCACTCACAAGAGATTTGTAAATCCTGTTGATTTCTACTGATGTGTTACTAAGCACTCCGTCATTCTGCTCCTTGAAATTCTGTTTATACCAGAATTATTTTTTTATGAACTACTCTCGCCTCTGACCACTGATTTCTATATTCTATGTACCAGACATGTTGCGCTATTCCGGCTATTGATAGTTTGCCCCTTTATGTGTTGATTTTGTGCTCGTTTATTCGTACTTCCAATGGTCTTTTTGTTTCTCCTATGTATGAGTCGCCACACTCTCAAGGTATCCACTACATACATTTTCTCGTATCTCTTTGAGTTGCCGGTAGTGTTTTTGTGAGAGAGTTTTGCAATATAGCTGTTGATTTGAATACAGGCAGCTCTTGCATTTTACTTGCGTCCAATTCATTGTATTCTATCTGAAAGTCTTTTGACGTATCAAGTGCTGATTATCGCCTCTTCTTGTTGTTCGGTTGGTGTTCACCTCTTCTCCGTATGTCTTTGCACTTTCTGTAACCCATTCGCTGTAAGATCGCTTTTGATGTTGAGAAGTTCTTCCTTCAGACCACCATGTATTGCAAATTGTTCTAGCTCTGTCTAGTAAGGATCTAATCAATGTTATTTTATCGTATAACTACTTCTCCATTGTAGTTTTGATGGTTGGTTTTAAGGTGATTAAGGAACTGCTCTAGATATTAGATACCCCTCATGGTTCAAGATGCTAAATGTATCAAATACATACCTCAACCACAATTTCGGCTTACGCTTGAAGGTGTTAATTGCTTCGCTTTAAAATCAGTTCAAGTAGATATGAGTGGTGAAAGTAGCGATCCCGCAGTTAGTCTTCTGAGAGAAAAATCTATCTTTTTGTATCAGGCAGCATTATGTTATCGACTCTCTCGTTTCAAACTTGGTCCTAAATATACTTAAGTATTCCTTTATTGGAACGTTTGTTTACAGGTTTTCAATGTCTAAACTAACAAAACCTTCTAATTACTAAATATCGACTATCTCTATTAGTTCTACAAAATCCTTCGAGTCTTCAAAATGATGTGACCTCGTTGGGAAGAGATTTGATTTTCGGAAGGAATCATATTGCAAGAGAAAGTGAAGCAATTAAAAACTTCCAGTA
>MU189196.1:0-29966 GCA_016904865.1 Pissodes strobi | reverse complement strand
AGAGAGAGAGAGAGAGAGAGACAAAAATAAACTAAGTGCTGCTTATATCGGGTACCTCGAATCAGATACAAAAGGAACAGCCAAAGATAAACAAAGTGCAAACATAAAATCAACAGCCAAAGAGGCGAAACATTAAAATTCAGAATAGCGTAACATGTTTGGAAGAAGCAGCATACAATTCAGTGGTCAGAGGGGACCGAAGTTTGTAAAGAACAACACTGGTATTAACGGAAGTTGAAGGAAGCAGCATACATAAAGCAGAATGATAGAATGTTTAGTAACCCATTAGCAGAAATCAGCAGGATTTGTAAAACCCTTGTAAGTATCAGAAAATCCCTAACCTAACCAGACCAGCATCCAGTTAAGTTTCTGACGGTTCCCCGCACATTGCATTAATATATAAGCTCTTTGTCTTAGAAGTTTTGTTAATTGAAGATACAAGTAAATCGAAACGTTATGAATAAAAAATAAAGGCAATGAAAGTCCAAAATATTTCTATCATTGCAAATGTTACATTGCCTGCCTAAAAACCCTCTGCTGTAAATCGACTTATACAGTAAAAATTGAACCTCCTAAAAACTTTAATACCCAGCATTAGATAAAAAATAATGATTCATCTATAAAATATAGCTCTATAATACGCATATTCTATGGTCTCTGTAAATAATATTCAGGTTTCCATTGACGCCCTCAATACCGTTAATAATTGTATGGATTAAATCCTTCATTCAGATGAATTACTGCTTCGTCAGAAAACAAAATGCTGTTAACAAAGTTGGAGTAGTTTGGAGTAATTGGTGAGTTCAGGTTTGAATATTTTTAACAAACAAAATATCCTATTTCTTCTATGAAGTTACCAATTATTTTTAACTTACTGCAAGCCAAACGGAGTGTAACATGTATGTCGTTTTTTGAAATAACTTTGGAATTCATTTTAAATGATATTGTTTTTCTTATGACAGTGGCACGGAGATCCTATGGCACTCGACGAGCAGTGTGTGCGCGAAGATGTTGATTGAGACGGTTCTTGCATATATAATTTGGGGCAAACATATGACCTGGAAGTGACTTCCACAGCCGTGCAGTGCGCCAGACAAAGGAGTCCTTATAAAGTTCTAGGTGTTTCTAGTTGTACGACGAACGGGTGCGCTCTTGCCGTCTGTTGTGATGGTTTGCTGGGGGCGGGATGAGGCGCGACAAATCGTGAACATATCTGTGAAACAGGGAGGTCTCGGCCACATGTTTGCGGTGTTCCCAACTATCCAGATCCCGGATCAACGCCGAATCACCCATGAGACAGAGCTATCTTCTGAATGGAATCCAGCAACTTTAGGGTGTGCTTAGGTATGGCACCCCATATGTGTGAGCAATATTCTAACCACGGTTTTATTTGCTCTTTGTATGGTAAGAGCAGCTGCTGCGGTCTATACAGTCTTTTGTTGCGAAATAGCGCACCAAGCTGCTGCGAGGCCGATTGTGCGATGTCAGCAACGCGTTCATGCCAGGACATATTGCTGTTGACCGAAACTCCCGGTAGTCCGATTGACGACGATGAAGGAATGGTCGATCCTGCCATAATGATTTCAGGGCCTGCCGTATTGGCTTTCTTAGTAAACGTGGCTGCTTGGGTTAACTTGGGTGTTTGCTGCATTGAACTAGACCGAAATTTATGTCGTCCCAAGTTCGAACATTCTCCAGATCTTGATTAAGTATTGTAGTCTGCACCTGTCTGCGATGATAAGTCTCAGTCGCTGGTAAAGGTTCTTCTCATCTAAATTGAGAGACAAGTGTACTGTCATTTGCAAACTGTAAACAGAATTATTGGTTTCGGTCAGCCGGTCATTAATATAGATGAGGAACAGAGTTGATGAAAGTATTGCGCCATGATGCACGCCCGCATTAATGATGAACTGAGATGTGTCCATCAACTGCAACGTGCAGAAATCAGTTCTTAAGGAAACTGTTAAGCCAGAGGCAGAGAACGCTGGCAGTCTGAAGGACGGCAGTTTTTTGAGCAATCCGTCATGCCAAACTCTGTCGAATGCTTTCGAAATATCCAACGCAATCTCTCGAGATTCTCCGTACAAGAGTCTGGGTACATGGGAATGGATGTCATGATTTCATTATCCATTGTATTGCGACATTTCACGCATTTATATCATATGATTCCTATGAAACTTTGACTATTATTTTACTTTACGCATGGCCCTCCGCTCGCTTTGCTCGCCCGGAGGGCAACCGAACAAAACTGACCAAAACTAACCCATATATATTTAAAAAAATTAATAAACATAGCCTTAAAAAAATAAAAACATCTGTCGGCATTGACGGGAATCGAACCCGCGCCGTCGTATCGCCAGATTCACGAGCACAGCCTTCTAACCAATAGACCACCAGGCTTTGAAAGCAATTGACCGAAAATTGAAATCCTTGCGTGCCTAAAACTTTACATGCATTACTCATGCGTGAAGTGCCGCAATAGGTCAATGAATAATGAAATCATGAAATCTATTCCGGTGCACCCAGACACTCGGGTCTAGAGACTCAAGTATTCGCTGGCGAGTATCTTGACAGTTTTGGTCCTTGTGACATAGCGCGCAATTTGAAAATTTATATGTGGCCGGTCGAAGTATTTTTGTGAATCAAATTGAGGAAGTAAATTTACAATTTTTGAATTAATCGTTTTTAATACCTTGATAGAATAGTTTTTTTAAATCCTGTAGACAGAAGTATTATAAAGGTGCGTACAGACCTGACGCGACGCGCGCGCGACACGCACGCGACAGTCCAAAATTCCTAAGTGTGGACGGGGCGCGCGCGCGGCGCTAGCGCCGTCTGTCCGGGGCGCGTCGCTACCCGTCTGCTGTCGGTTTTTCGACGGCAGATCAAAGAAATAGCGAGGCTCAGTGTGGACGGGTAGTAGTAGGAGCGTAGCAATCGCGCGAGAATCAGTGAAGAAGTGCAATAGAACTTAGTCGCGTGGCGCGCGCGTCTCTCTACATGGCTCACAGCAGGCGCGCGGGAGAACCGTGCGCGTCGCGTTCGCGTAGCAGGCGCGCGGTCGGCGCGTCGCGTGCGTGTCGCGCGCGCGTCTCGTCAGGTCTGTACGCACCTTTATATTTCACTTCACGCATGACCCTCCGCTCGGTACAAAACTAAAAAACTTTTTACATACATAACCTTGAACATTCGGCTTACGAACGCGAAACGGCTATATCGTTTTTCGGAGGCTGTGTGAATTTTTCCTGCTAATCATTTGGTGTGAGCGTTAGCAAGGTGAGTTGAGCTTAATTGTTCCCTAAAGCTTATCGCTGCGTTAGATAACATTTTATGCTTTTTTGCTTTGGCTAAAATTTGTTCAATTTGTGCATGTTTATTTCATTCCATTATTGCTGGTAGTTAATTTGACATGGGTGACACAGGGGCGGCGGCCCCCCCTTGCTCAAGTTAAATAGTTTAGAAGAATCTGTTGTTATTGCCAATGAAGATGTTAGTCAAGGTGAAGATAATTCTAATGCTTATAAAAATAACTCTGTAAAAGAACAGGTTTTTTATTCAGACAATGTTGAAGGTCCATTTTTTGTTTATTTGGAATCTACGGAAAAAGTCGGTTATAATATAGGCAGATTCAACAATATTAAAATTGCACGAGACATTTTTAATTTAAATTTAACGGATGTTAAAAAAATAAAGAACAAAGGTCTAAATAGAATTTCTGTGGAATTTATCAATTATCAAGCTGCAAATAATTTTGTAAAAAATAAAACTCTAATTAATAAAGGATATAAAATTTTTATACCCTATAATTTTGTAACGTGTAAAGGGTTGGTCAGGCAAATTGATTTGGAATTAGAAGATGCTGAATTAATGGAGTGTTGTAAGTCATATTTATAGCTCAGTAGAAATTCTCGAAGTTAAAAGATTGAATCGTAGAGTAGTAAAAGAAGATAAGGTTGTTTATGAACCCACCAGTACAGTGCTCTTCACATTTAAGGGTGTTAAGATTCCTAGTTCTATCAATTTTTATAGATTAGAAAGACCAGTTGGTATATACATACTATTACATACCGCCAGTAACGCAGTGTTTTAAATGTTTAAGATACGGCCATACACGTACCAATTGTAAGGGTAAAGAGAAGTGTTTTACCTGCGGCAAAGAAAAAGGACAGGATGAAAGCGCCCATGTCTCTTGTAAAGTTCAATGTTTTTACTGTAAAAATGCTCACAAATCAACTGATAAAAGTTGCCCAGAGTACACTAGGCAAAAAAATATTAAAGAGCTGACGGCTTTTGAAAATATTACATTCTTTGATGCTAGTGAAAAGGTTAAAAAAACTTATATTGCGCATGATGAATTTGTATATCGCCCTACCGAGTTTCCAAATATGAAAAATATAAATAGATATCAGAAAAAACAAGATGATCAAGAAAATTATATTCAAACTTCACAAAGACGTTCGCAACATGCAAAGACCGACCCAATTAAAAGATCATACCAACAAGTGGTATCTGAAAATAGTACAAAAAAAGAATTATTCATAAAGGTTATGATAGAAAGACACATAATGAAAATTTATTATTCCCAAATTCAAGGCCTCAAAGACAAGAAAACGGCTCATCAAATTTAATATCCTATTCGCCAAATACACAAAATAATAACAATATAATTTCCATCCATTGTGGGATAAGGCTACTCCTAATAAAGGTGGTAGAATTATTAAGGATTTTGTTGTTGACAATGGGTTTGTAATTATGAATGATGGCTCGCCAACACTTTTTCAACCAAATTCAGCAGTACTAAGTGCTGTAGACTTAACTATGGTAAGTGGGTTGGGTTAGCTATTCAAGCTACTTGGAAGACTATTAAGGATTGTGGTAATAGTGACCACTTTCCCATATCGTTTACAGTAAATGATAATGGTAATTGTGATTGTGGGATTGTACTTTGTGGATAAGAGAAAGAAAGAATATTATAGCCAATTTCAATAATGACCCATCTATAGATAATTATATAGTGGCCAAAAAAATTATTGCAAAAACTAAGAGAAAATTAAAGGACAAAAAAAAGAAAAGTTTAAAGAGTTTTGTGAGACGTTGAACAGAAACTACAGCATTACATATGTTTGGAATAAGATTAAAAAGTTTAATAACACTTATAAACAAGGCAGATTTAATCATACAACATCAGATACTTTTAAGCAAACTATTTTAAACAACATGGGTGTAATAAATATAGACCCCAATTTTCTTCTAGTTTCAGACAATGTAGAGGACAATATTAAACATTTTTCCTTAAATGAATCTAATATGGCATTAAATAAAAAGAAATCATCTGCACCAGGCATAGATGATATGTCCTACCAAATGTTTAAGTTTTTACCCTTCAAAGCAAAACAAGTTTTAGTAAATATTTATAATAAAATTTTAATGGGTGATAATCTACCTCCATCCTGGAAAAATTTCAATGTTGTCAATTTTCTAAAGCCAAATAGGGACCCATCAATTGCAGAAAACTATTGTCTTCATGTGGAGCAAAAATTTTAGAAATAATGTTCAAAAATCGACTAGATTGGCAACTGGAACATGAGTTGAAATTTTCGAATAAACAGACAGGTTTCCGTAAAGGAAAGGGTATATATGATAACATTGCATTTATAACCTCCTTTATTAATGATGCATTTCAATCTTCTGAATCATTCATGTCAGTCTTTTTAGATATTAGGGCTGCATATGATAATGTTGATATCTATAAACTATATAACAAACTGATAAACTTAAATGTAAATTTTCGTATATGTAATCTAATATTCAAGCTTCTAACACAGACAGACAATTGTATTGTAGAGGCAATGATGGGTCTTTTTTGGGTCCAGTGCGGACTACAATGGGTGTACCACAGGGATCCCCCCTAAGTACTATTTTATTCAATGTTTATATAAGAGATATATTCGACTTGAATTTGGGCGATGCATCTATCATAGGATATGCTGATGATTTGGCATTAATAATAAGGGGTAAAAATGTTGCCACTATGGTCAATAAAATAAATAATGCACTTGAATATACTAATTTATTTTTACAAGAACATAACCTGTCACTTTCTGTCAATAAATGTGAAGCAATGTGGTTCACTAGAGGGAGAAGAAATGTTGCCCCTCCTCTTATTATAATGAGTAATTATCCCCTTCAAACAAACTGTTAAGTACTTGGGCATGACTTTGCAAGAAAATTTAAAATGGGGAAATCACATAATAAATATATCAAACAAAGCAAAAAAATCTCTAAATGTATTGAGGGCTCTGTGTAGAGTATGGTGGGGTGCAGATCCCAACACCCTTTTGATTGCATTTTTTGCATTGGTACAATCCCACCTAGATTTTGGATCGGTATTTTGTAAACCATGTGCCAAGAACGTTTTGAACAAACTGAATGTGGTGTTCTATGAGGGTTTACGCATATGTTTGGGATGTATGCGATCCACCCCCAGGGTTGCTCTTTTGGCTGAAGCTTCCCTGGTGGACTTGGAACATAGAAGAAAACTTCTAGCTCTGAAATTAATCACTAAGCTTCTCTTAATTACAAACCACCCTATTATTCACCTTACCAATAATATTCGAATGAAAATAATTCATAGATCTGAATTTTGGAATGATGATAAAACACCTTATTTAGTGTCGGCTTTGCAGCAATATAGACCATTTATTAAGCTGTTGTATAGAAGATCAACATTTGCTTGTTATGAGGTCGACTTGGATATTCTTAGTGAGCCGTTAAAGAGGATCAATTGCAACTTAAATAAGGGGGATATTACAACTAAAAGTAAATTCTTAGCTGAAACCAATCATTTAAAGGATCAGTATACATTTATTTTTCCTGATGCATCAAGGAGAGGTAATAGGGTGGGTTTTGGCATTTCCATCCCATCTTTAGATTATAAATTCTCAGCACGACTTCCTGATAACATTAATATTTACATGGCAGAAATAATTGCTATTCACGATGCAATAAAAACGGCAATCAATCAGAAAATTAAAAGTGTGATAATCTTTTCAGATTCAAGGGGAGCAATTACAAAATTGAGCAGTACTTTCTTTGAGGCAAACTCTGAATATTGGGTCCTGATGACCAAAAGGTTAATCATGACATCTAATAGAAATGGATATGACATTCGTTTGGCCTGGATTCCAGGCCATTCAGACATATTAGGAAATTCGGAGGCAGATACTCTGGCAAAAGTTGGAACAAACTTAAATATTCCTAGAAAAATGCTTTATGATATACAGGATATTCTTAACTTATTAAAACAAGAAATTTTAAATGTATTTAGAGATAAGTGGAAAATATTGACCACTACCAAACATAGTAGATATGCTAGAGTACAGCCTTCATTTCCTATCAAAAAATGGATTGGTAACTTAAAGTATAAAGATAGGAGACATATAACTACAATTATTCGAATGCGTACAGGTCATTGCTTGACTAACTCACACCTTTACCAAATTAACATGAAAGATAGTCCTTTATGTGATTGTGGCATTATGGACGACTTGGACCATATATTTTTTGAGTGTCCCATAAACATGATTCCTGGTCTAGACATGTATAATTTTTTCGTGCGATGCGATTCATAAGTAATAATAAAATTAAAATATGAAGCTCAGCTTTCCTATTACCTTGACCTTTCCAAATAATCCAGCTTGTTGTAGTGCATTTGTGTGGACCATTCTCCTTTTGTTGTGTTACTAATCTTCTCCTCCGGTATTAGCCATAGATCAGAAAAGTCGAACTTACCAATAGCTACAGTCAAAAGCTAGCAGAAACAAGAAAAGTTGAATAGTAAAACTTCGGAGATTCCTGCATGGTCCAGAACCAGACAAAGTGGAATCTCTAACAAATTGGGCTGGCAATTGCCTTGCAGCAGAGCCATAAATGAGACAAGACAAGATAACCTTGAAGAAAAAAGCCTTGCCTCATGACGGGAATTGAACCCGGAGCATCCTATCAAAAGCACAGGCATCTAACCGCTAGACCACTATAGACTCGTTGGAAACAACTGACTGGATTGTGAAGACATTCAAACAAATCCTGTAAATTGTAAACAAACCAAGTCCCGTCTACCGAACTGTGGAGGCGAATGTCAAGATGCTCGCCAGCCAAAATATCCGGGCTGTCTCTAGACGCTTCTCACCCAGACGCTTATTTCTCCGTAGTTTTAAATTGCCCTACTCCAGATATGAGTGACATAGGCCAATATATCCCCTATCGATATCTCTTTGCGAATGCCATATTGGTTATCGCTAATTATTCTGTTGCGAGGTGCTTGTGTAGTTGCTGATGGACTACAAGTTCCATGACTTTGCAGATTTTTGGAAGCAGGGCAATTGGGCGATAGTTTGAGGGCGTGGTCTTTTTACCTTTTTTGGAACAGGTTGCACTCGAGCGACTTTCCAAGAAGATAGATAAATATCTTTACCGTAAGACAGAGAAAAAGTCTGGAAGAAATAGGTATTAGTTCGTTGGCGTGGTTCTTTAACACGATGGCAGGTATTCCGTTCGGTCCGGATGCCATTTGCGTCTCTAGTTCTTTGTAGATTTTACGAATAGCATGGTGATAAAACTTTACTAGTGTTGATGTGGGATATGGTGGGTGAACCCTGCCTTGTCGGACGTTTAAGGTAGAGTGCGATGAAAACATTTCGGCGAGCATATTTGCTTTTTTCATAGCTTTAGTCGCCGTGATGCCGCGTTCGTCTGTCAAAGGTGGGAGAGATGTTTTTGCAAAATTATTACCTTTGCTACCAACCGAAAAATCCTGGTGCGACTGGGGAATTGCAAAAGTTTATTCCTGATCCTTTGATCGTATTTGTCCTTGCATTCGTTTCTCGCTTCGACAAAACAATTGCGACTTTCAGAGGTTTGATTTTGCTGCCAGTACTTGCAGGCTTGCTATTTTCTACCTACCGCTCTTTGCATCGTCTGTCGAACCAGGGCTTTCCTTTTGACGGTAACTTGATGGAATTTAGGATTGCTTCCATTCCTGAGGAGATTACTTGCGTAATCTCTTCGCAACAGACTGACGAGACCTCGAGCTAAGTCAAATCTAGATAGAACTCTCTTAGATCGTTCCAGTTTGCACAATTGTAATGCCAGATTTTACAAGGCAATGGTGGATACCGAAGGAACGGCAGTCCACAACCGTACCTAATGGCGGACCAACTGTAATAGTGTACTGGTCAGGATTTGTGGTTAGAAAAAGATACAGGAGGGCGGCAAATTCGCTCCTCTCTGAGATCCGAGTTGGTTCGCCTGCAAGTTGAGTAAGTTCGCAGCTGGTGGCAAATGTTCAGCGTCTCTACCTTCGTTGTCGGTCTTGTTGTGATGGTTTGAGCCAGTTGGTGTTGTGGGCGTTGAAATCTCCCAGAACGATTATTTCTGAACTGGGGTGGTCGACCAGTATTGAATCAAATTTGGGAATCGTCCCAGTATTAGCTTTAGTATGTTTGCTTGAGCATGTCGTAAGAGAGCTGCATTTTAATGATACTATTGTCCGCCAGCTCGAAAAGTGCGTTCCTAATTACGGTGTTATAAACTAAGATTTATAAGTATTCGTTTCCTGGACCATTTGTTGATTTGCACTAGATTTCACAAGTACACTATAGAGAATGCCTACTGTATTATAGTGCGATGTAGCGGAATAGAGAAAAAGCACAAAACTTAGGTAGTTTGGATCTTGGCACCGCAGTACACAGTTAATCAGTTAGCGACGTTTTTATGAGCTAATTAAGATACAAGTGTTAGTGAAATAGTAGGAGAATTAATTTAGTATCTATTGTCTTTATAGTCAGGATATTTATTTAAATTAGGTAAGAAGTGTCAGGTCGAAACCTTGAAAAATAGCTTCAAATATTTCAACTATTCCTGTTATATGTGACGTGTGACATGTAGCTAGTATGGGATTGCTTACCTAGGCAGTGGAAAGGGGCATCCTGTGGAGTGGTTGCGCGTAGTCTTATTTCCGCTCTCTCCATCCCGAGAAATCGAACAGGGGACTCTTCAAAAGTTGGCCATTGCGTTTAACAGTGTTAGTATCTCGGTAAATATTTTTGTGAAATATCTTGAGTGGAAGCTTCTACCGGACTCAATTTTGAGTCTCAGGCGATACTTTTCATTTTTAACTTTGGTTTATTGTTAGGTGCTTGTGCTCAGCCTTTGTCGCCCTTTTTTCTTTATGCATCGCCATTTTGCAATTTCACGTGAATTCTTATTAATTTTCCTTGCAGAGGTTCCGTCTCGTCCATTCATCGAGGCAGCCTAACGGATTTCAGCGTTATAGCGGATAAAAACCCTTAATATGTAAAATATTGATTTTCTCATTTTTGCCTATAAATTTTACTTGTTATGCGTTTTATTTAAGCGAAGATCTTCAGTACGTTGATGTTTCCCAGGTTTCTTTTATTCATTGCGCGAAGAGTTCTTCTTCCACTGAAAAGTACCTTGTGTAGACTTTCTTCTACCGAAAATGTTCCTTTAGACCAGGCAAATTTTAAAAAAATGTACGTTAAGTGTGAAGTTTTTGCGGACATTTATTTTTTTGTTGAAAACGATAGCTATTTTATCATAGAATGCAAATCTAAAAATCCCAAAAAATCGGAAGTGAGCTAAAGCCACCATTTAAAAAAACATGGCCGCTCGCGTTATTTATTAAAATCTATTATTTCTATAATTACAGTCCAATTTATGCACGTCCGATTAAATTCCATGACACGCGGTACACGCCTGGCATTGGCACCCCCACTCCATGTTTATGAAATGGTAACTATAATGACACTTTTTCTAAAAGTCTTAAAAGGTTTAAAGATGATGCTTCCATTTTTCTACGCTGTACGCACGCAAATTCTGCTCACATTTATATACAAAATATGAGCAAATTAGAACAAAGTATGCCGCCTAGTGAATTTAAGCTGTTTTGTGATGAAGGATATTTTTTATTACGCATGCATCATAATCAACGATTATCGCAAGCGACAACGTGCTTAAAATGATGTTTATGATGCGCCTACTTTTTTAAAGGTTGCTATAGAAACATTTGATCTACCTTTTTACCTAGATATTTAACTGCCGTTTAAATTACTATATGTCAAAATGAAGGAACACATTTAAAAACAACATTGCTTTGTTCTAAATAGTAACTACGTAACTCAAAAAAGTAAAACATTTTTGAGAATATGATGCGTTCGTAACAAAAAAATAGCGTATTATATACGTGCATAAGAGGCCTTTAAAGCTCTTGCGACTTACAAAACACTACGCTGCGCGTCGTGTTGGTAAAGTTTTGCAAAACCACAATCCTTTTGAATACCATTTTAGTAAGTTTTCATGCTTAACCAATGGAGTTGTCGCAGAAGAGATCGTTAACTGTCACAGACATGGCGAGAGAAATAGGATTAGATCTAGTAGAATCTATGGTAGATAAAAGTTTTTCTGAACTGCATTTTAAAATGAAAAATAAAGTAAAATCATTAGCAGCAGCAATCAAAGCAGTAAAGTTGCGTGATGATATGCTTCTTAACTCACAGCAGTTATTTAATAGAATAGTTTGTCTGAAAAAAGTGACAAAGCCAGTTTAATACCACTGTTAATATAATATATCTTATGTATTAAAACATTTTGGCCAAAATGTGATAATAAAATTGTGTTAGATGGGTATACTAACATCCCTTCTACAAAACATGAAGAACATTGACTAAGAAAGAGTAAGAAAATACCAGTTGAAATTATTATCAGCGAATCAACAATCATGCATATAAGTAAAGCAGATTTCTAGGCGATGAAAAAAATAAATTTCAATTAATGCAACTACTAACTTAGAGAGCAATTTAGAGAGAACAGTATAGATGAACTACGAAAAGTTGGTTATGAATTTGTCTCCTTTTTGGACGGATTAGAAGGATGAGAAGGGTCCCGAGACATTAATGAAGAACGATATAGACTTTACAATATACAAATCTTTTGATTTGGCCGTTCTCCCCCCAACCAAAGATGCAGGTAGTGTTTCAAATAGTGATTACATTAATAGCAAATTGTTTTCTTTTTTATTTTCTCGATCTTCAAGTACAGCAATGGATGGGAAATTTCCTAGCCCCGGATAAATTTGGATGGAAGGTATCAAAAAATGAAATGTGTGCAATCACAGTGCAGCGATCTCCTGCAGCAGAAGAAGTATTAAGTCTGATCTACTGTAAATGTCGAAACGGCTGCCAAAAAAAAAAATGTGTATGTTCACAAGTCGAACGCTCCAGATCTATGTGCCTTCACTTCCATGGGATAGACTGCAAATATGCTTGTGTTCTGGACGAGAATCTTTTGAATGACTGAGTTTTTGTAATAAGCAGAATGTAAGGATAGTTAAGTGGTATTAAAAAGTAAAATGTAAGCCAAAAAAATTTTTTTTCTTTTTCAGTTTTTTTCCTAGGAAATTTATATTCTTGGTTAGATCTAAATTAAAGGATAATTTTCTTGTTATGTTAAGGTTAAAATTTCGTAAAAATAAAAAAAAATTGCGTGTGCTTAAGACCACACGATCGAAGTGAAAACTTCAACAAGCGTGGGCATCGTTTTGTCAGAATTTCGATCCGAGCCTTCGTTGCAGAGATACGGGCGAAAAACGGGTTTTCCCCCAAATTAGAGCCCCGGTCCCCCCGTATTGTCCTAGGTGGCCCCCCCATGGGGCGCACTTACCATAAAAATTTCGACCCTATACCTCTTCTCGTTTTCCTGAAATTAATTATTTAAGTTTTTCCTTCTCCCCTCCCCTGGCCAAAACGGGGGGTGGTACGTGGTCCCGTTTTCGTCCAGGATCATCTTTTTATCCCGGCTACATCCCCTGAAAAGTGCGGCCCCCTACCTATAAGGGAACATGCCAGAAGAAGGAGCCTTACGTTACATATCCGAGCGTGACGCGTGACGGCTGGGTCTCATTCTACCCCCACAAAAAAAAACGCAAAACACGCACGAAGAAGTTTTCACTTCAAAAACGTTGAAATTAACTTAAGGTGTAAGAAGATATTTAATTTTTTAAAATTTGAACGGTCGGCCATGTTTTTTCAAGATGGCGTTTTTAGCTCACAACGGATTTTTTAGGATTTTTGTATATTTGTTCCTGAACATAAAACCTATCGACTACCATTGAAAAAAAAATGTCCCCTTAAACTTCATTGAAAAAATAAGATTTGCCTGGTCTACTTGTGCTCTTTGATTGTGCACACTTTTCTTTCTGGGAGTTGACTGGCCTATGAGTCTCTATTGATTAATACAGCAGGTCGATTCGTGACGTCCAGTATTTTTATATTTTAATTACTGGCTTCTTTTTATTGCCGTTATAGTCAGCATCTAAACTTTTTTTGACACATATAATTTTCTGTTAAGTAAAATATATTTCTTTGAACAAGCCAGGCTTTAAGACCTATCTACTTTTGCCGTTGTTCCCTTTAATACCATCACACTAATTTATTTTCACTTTTAATTTAACCAAGCCTGATTTTTTAGTTAACAAAAGTAACTATTTGAATCACTTTAAATTTTACGGGTATTTTAACGTTGTTGTATCCATAATATTGCCAGTTGATATTACTTTCTAATTTAGTATTTGTTTAACTTTTATTTTCATTCGCTTTACTTATTTTGTAACAAGTAATTATATATCGTCTTATTTGTTTTATAGCGTGTAATTGTTAGCAATTATTTCTATTGTACTTGTTGCATAACAGGTAATTTAGTCTGCGTATTATAATTAGTTAATGTGTGACTTTTAGTTAGTTAGTCTCTCTATTAATTCTCATAACAGGTCCCTTATTTCATCTAGCAATTAATAAAAAAAAATTTTAACTTAAATCGAGTACTTTGGGTTAGTAATTCTTTTTTCCTGTCTTTATCTCTTGATAACAAGTAATATTGCGCAACTAACAATAGTTTTCTCACCTTACAATAATTATTGGGTTTCGGGTTTTACTTTAGGTAAAGAAAATTATTTAGTAATTTAGGCATTCTCGTTCATTAAACATTGCCGTTTCAGTCGAGTTGAGCTTACGTCTTACAGACAGTGACACCACAGTCTTATTATTTTAAGTGACTTGAAGTTAAACTTTTAAAACAAACAAATTTTTTCATTTTAATAATAATTGTGGCAATTATTTTCCAAAAGGGAAGATCATAGTAAGCATTATTAAATTGAATTAATCACTCCTAGTAATTAGATAATTTTTAATTTTTTTTTGTTGGTTTAACTTATGGTTTTATTATTTTTTCGCTCCATAATTTTTGGTTAATTATTATTCCTGTGTTTTTATTTAAAAAGAAAATTAGTAATACCTTCTTAACAACAACTGTTACAAAGCTTCTTTAAATTACGTTGAACTTTTGCTTATTCCATTTCCTTGTTAAGTTGTTAGAAAATATATTTGCAACAAAAAAATATTTGTATGCCCTTACATTAAAATAGGTCGGGAATTGTGCTAACGGAGAAATAATCTAATTTTAAGCTTCATAAAGTGACGTTTTCCTTTAGTTTTGCTTCATAAATAGTATAATATTGTAGATGACATTGTATGACTGAGCTACTACTCATAAGCAGATTCTATATTGATTGCATACTAATTTTTTTTAAATATTTTATTATCTTAGGTCAAGGCGCAATAATAGAAGAATTCGATTTCGTCTCCAGAGAAACATGGGGCATGAACAGTACTTATTTGAGAGATATACCACCACTGCATACGCCAATTTCAAAAATCCTTCTTCTCGAGCTTGTCACGAACTGCACCGATACCACCAAGCATTGTCTAGAATACGAGGAATTTTCTGAGAATAATAAGGAAAAATTAAGGATTTTCAATGGTCTAGTACTATATAACTTCTATCAAGATCGCTCTGGAACGATTTTCGAAGGGAGAGGATGGAATTTTCAGTCTGACTGTGGACAACAGGCCGGATGCGAGAACATTTTGACGATAGGGATTTTAGGTATGAAAAATATATTTGATCTGGGTACTATGCAAAAATTATACTCCAATCTTTAAATGGAAGTTTATAAATAACTTCCTCCCTAAATCAAAATAATTCTTAAAAAATATCTTAATAAAGGGTGTGATCAATCTAGAACCAATCTTCCATATAGGATATCATAGGAATACTTTAATAAGTCATTTAAATTTTTCTTAGCTAGTTTCTGCAAAAAGGTAGTTTGCATAAGATCTATTCTCTAAAACGGAGTTTTATCCACAATACCGAAACAGAATTATTGAAATCGACGCGCGTTTCGCTATCCCTGTTAACATCATCAGGAGATGATAAAAACTTCAGTTTTAATTCTTCAGTTTTAATCGTCTGATGATGCTAACATGGTTAGCGAAATGCGCGTCGAGTGCAATAATTATGTTTCGTTATTGTGGATAAAACTCCGTTTTAGTGCATTTTGCCGAAGGTTCCAAATCCCAACGCATAGATAAGATTCATTATTCACAAAAATCAGATATTGGAGAAAATAAGTTCAAGGAAAAAGCAAATAAAATCAATAATATCAACTCAACTAGTCGATGGCTTAGTTATGGAACGGTTTAGCGAACTTTAAATCAATACGGATACCACGATTTTAAAAATAGGCCAGATCAGCAATTAAAAGACCAACAAAAAAGAAGAAGGCATACATTTATTCAAGTTAAAGATCCAAATTTTTCCAATAAGAGTTTTTGAACTGATTAGACAATATTTACCACTGCCGGTATTTATAATAGGAAAAACTCATATTTGGTCCGTAAAATTCCACAAACTGTTGAGCCAATCGCATTTCAAGTACATTCCTTAATACAAGTTTGGCGCTGCATTTTTAGGCATAAGGTATTAGGTTCGCTTTTATCCGTCCGCTTTTATCCGTGGCACCTTAAATCTGTTAAGGTATGGGGAATATCGGGAAAATGAAATTGAACTATCAGATCCAATTCGGCAAAATGTAATTTGGAAATAAGACTGAGCACCTCCCCATAATATTCTGGCATAATAATTATCAAATGTGTATGGATAGATGTAGAACAAGCAACTGGCCCGCGAACTCGTCAAATCTAATACCCACGGATACCTTCCTTTGGGGCGATTTAAATAACAGCGTCTTTAGAGAAAGAAGTAATAATATTGGAGAATATTGTTGAAGAAATCGGAATTTAAATGAAAATGTGAACGAAGTAATTAAAAATGCACTGGAACGATAGAAAAGCTTTTACGAGAAATGTGACGTGGCTAAGGGGGGGGGGGGGGTGATTGAAGAACATTTAGAATGGCTAGAACTTATTCGTTTTATTTATTTTCTTGTTATGGCTGATTACAGGTTTTAATTATCTAGTATGTTATTTCTAAATTAAGTAAACATAATTTAAAAACTATATATTATAGCTCATTTTGTAAAATATTTGCAGAAAATAAAGACAAGTCAGTAAATCAAACTTCAAACATAAATTCGATCAATTTGAAAATTAAACCTTCATCTCCAGGTAGCAGCAGGTGTCTCAATAAATAAGTAAGCAATTACAAACAGCAATATTTCGAAAATCGTTAAATTTTAATACATGGTATATTATACAAAAAATATGCAGAATTTGATAGAAAATTCAAAGCCATTAAAAAATTTGGTATATTATATTTAAAAGAACAAACTTTGCATGTATCTTGCTTTTTCTGAAGCACTATATATACATTAAAACTAAAGCATGTATTACAGCAGATAAAGTCAAACAAATTTTGTTGGAAATATTTTTTTCTAATTTTAAAAATAATAGAGATATTTCTATTTAAAGAGGTATCCGGATTACCCTATACAGGGTGGCTCGAATTCGAGTCTATGTATGGGGATCTCGAAAACCGCAAGAGATACAGTGTCGGTCAAATTAGGGCAAAATTGCTGATCTAGGTGCCTAACATTCCTAACAATATGTCGTTTAGAAAGTATTAATATTCCGAGTATTTCCGGAGATATCCAAAATTTTGAAAAATCGTTTTATTGGACTTATTTAAAAATTGATTTCAAATTGGATTCCACTTTTGCATTGCCACTTTTTCGGCTTTAACTAATAGCGTTATCCGGTTTGGAATCCGACGTTTCGTCTTTAAGGGGTCATCATCAGCTATCTTTTTTTTAAATATGCAGTTTTTTTTTCGTTTTTCAGATGCTATTGGCTTTAATAGTATGAATATGTATGTTCAATTTATTTTTTTTTTAATTACTAACTACTGTTTTGTCGTAATTTTAAATGGTTTAAGTTACTTTTTTAATTCTTATATCCCATAAAAATATTTTATTTGGTGTTGAAGTGAAGTGTGAAGTGTTGTGCGAAGTTTTTATTTTTAATAAAAAAAATAGTTAATTTAAATAAACAGTTTCGTTTATTTTTTTCCCCAAAGCAAAACAATATTTAAAAAAAAAGTAAAAAATTAAATAAAAACACATATTCATATTAATAAGACCAATATCCTCTGAAAAACGATAAACAAAAATTAAAGTTCGTATTTAAAAAAATAGAGATGATGATGACCCCTTGAAGACAAAATGTCGGATTTCAAACTGGATACTGTAATAAACGCCGATTTACCCTATTCCTTTGCTTACTGTGTATTCGGCGTTTTCTTCACCTCCTGTTCATTATCTGGAACCGGGTTCGAAGTACTAGTGTGTTGACACCCTATTTCGTCGTAAAGTAATTTACCTATACACTTGGGTAACCGCCCATATTTCGCCACCTAGTTGAAAACCACTTTATGACTCTTACCAGTACTTAATTCTATTCTCAGGTATATTTAATATAATTAAATGAATGTCATGCACATCAGTTTCGTTTTAAAATTAATAAAGACAACATTTTAAATTGCGAAATTTTTGTGGGAGCACACAATTGAAAGGGAGCATTTTCTTATTTAATAGTACTAAAACAGAGCTTTATCCACAATACCGAAACAGAGTTTTTGCACTCGACGCGCGTTTCGCTAACCATGTTAGCATCATCAGGAGATGATTAAGACTAAAATTAAAATCTACCTAACTCCCTTTTATACTACTGTTTGCTCAATCAAGCGGAACTAAAAAGAACCAATCCTGGAATCCCACTAGTCACGCTATTAACCAATACAATGGACTATACGGAATAGGCCCTCTATCTCTATTTAAACTATTCTTACATTTAATAATTTCCATACTTTCATATGCGTCTAATAATCTCCTATCAGTTATATTATGAATTAATTTTAAATTTTTTATTGTTCTTCTATGATTATTATCAAAAGCATGCTCGGCAACACTTGATTTTTCTGTTCTACCATGCTTTAAATGAGCTACATGTTCTTTGAATCTCGTCTGTATAGATCGTCTAGTTTGCCCAACATATTTTTGGTTACAATCCATACATCCAATTTCATATATTCCACTTTTTTCTAACATTTCAATTTTGTCCTTTGGACCACCTAATAGTTTCTTAATGTTAAACTGAGTCTGGTATACTAATTTTAAACCTACTTCCTTAAAAACTTTTTGGAGTCCTCTAGTATACTGAGGATTATACGGTATCGAAACATATTTTGTATTGTCATCTTGATTAACAAAAGAAGTGGAATCACGAATGGTTTTTCTAAACAAATGCCTATTAATTAGTCTATTTATTAAGTTAGTATTGAAACCATTAACATCCGCTATATTCCTAATTGTTTCCTTTTCCTTATTAAATCTTTCTCTGCTAAGAGGAAAGTTAACCATACGGTGTACTAAAAAATGAAAGCTGGCCATCTTATGTTGGTCGCAGTGGAAGGAATCATTAGGAATATATCGGTTAGTGGCAGTATTTTTTCTGTAAATATCAAATTATAATGTGTTATTATCGTTCCTAATCACTAAAGTATCCAAGAGAGGTAGTTGGCTATTGTTCCCGACTTCATAAGTAAATTTGATGGTGGGGAAACGGTTGTTTAGTTTTGTTACAAAATCTTCAATATTAGCGGTTTTTATGTCGAATATCGCGAAAATGTCATCCACATACCTGTACCATACCCTTGGAAAATATTCGAACTCTTGGCTTGTTTCATTTTCAAATTTACTCATGAAAAGATTAGCTCAGAACGGTGATAAACAGTTGCCCATTGCCGTGCCTTCAAGTTGTTGGTAATAGTCATTTTTATATTGAAAATAATTTTGATCCAAGCAAAGTTTGGTTAAAGTTAAATATTCTTGTTTGATTTCATTATCAAAACTATTCATCTCAAGTAATTCTCCAAGGTATTGCAAGGTCTGTGGGATTGGTACACTAGGGAACAATGAGCTAACATCAAACGAGATTAAAATTTCACTTTCATTAAGAATCGTATCTTCAATTTTGTTTATGAAATCTAAGGAATTTAGTACTCCTGAATTCTGTTGTTTTATAGGTAAATTTTCAAACTGGTTTGCTAGCCACTTGGATATATTATAAGTTGGCGATCCTATTGCCGAGACTATGGGACGCATTGCCTTCCCAGGTTTATGAATCTTGGGAAGACAATATAGTTTCGGCATAGTAGGATTACTCACAGAAAATTTATATTTACTTTGATCAGAAATAAGGTTGTTACATTTTTTCAAAGTGTTTTTAACTTGTGTTACCATTTTAGATAATGGATTCCTTGAGATTTTGCTATATGGTCCGGTTTCGATTAAATTATCAACCCGTTGAAAATATTCACTTTTGTGTAATATAACAACCTTATTACCTTTGTCAGCTTTTAGATAGAAAACATCTTTCTCCTTTAATCTCTTGATTATACTTTTCCCTTTTCCAGGTCGAGTGTTAACATTATTATTAATTACATTTTTTGAGATCTGATTCCTGCATGCTTCTCTTACAAATCCTTTAGTAGAGTCAGGAAGATGTTTAATAGAGCTTTCTATATTACCTACAATATCAAGTAAGTTATCCTTTGGTGGAGGCAATGCAAAATTCAGACCCTTGTTTAAAAGATCCAATTCAGATTTATCAAAAGATTGAGAAGATAGGTTTTCCACAATGTTTACGACTTCCTGAGAACTATCAGACTTAGGTTTCATTTTCCTGAGTTTTTTGATTGATTGAGCAAACAGTAGTATAAAAGGGAGTTAGGTAGATTTTAATTTTAGTCTTAATCATCTCCTGATGATGCTAACATGGTTAGCGAAACGCGCGTCGAGTGCAAAAAATCTGTTTCGGTATTGTGGATAAAGCTCTGTTTTAGTGCATGTTGCCGAAGGTTCCAAACCCCAACATAGTTATTTAATAGTGGCTAAATTTATTCACTTATTTCCTAATATGACCTCGTATCTAGAGGCCGCCAGACAATCAGTCTTTGCACCGTAAAAGAAAATTTCCCTGGTATAATTATTTAATCGCTATGCATTTTTTTACCGTGTATCAACTTTCCTAGAGTATTATATTTCATCCGAGGGCATGATAAGTAAAACTAGCCAGTCAAGCAATTATGAATTAATACAATAAATTCAATTAGCAATATTCTTTCCGCAGTAATTTACTTTGCATTCCAATACTTCCTAAAGATAAATTATTACGTGGCTTATGGCAAAAACCAATTCTACAATTTCTACTTAAATAAAATACAGGATGACGCTAGCACCTATTATTTTAATGGGATACTCATTAAATCCTCTAATACATACAACAATAAATGTTTTCGAATATACAGGCACTCTATGCATTATGATTTAAAACTAAACTTATTGTCTAACGCTTAATGTTAACCCGGAAGCTGCCCTCCTAGCCTCCATCGCTTCTTTTGGCCACCTTCTCCTTCGACGGATGACGAATTTCAAAAAACGTTTCTTTACATTACTTTTCGAGCCGGCGACATGAATTTACTTAATTACTTAGTTACTTCCACGAGCGTCTAAACTGTTAGGCACTAATTTCGGTTTGGTCAAAACTAAGACCATAGTACAGACTTGAAAATTAAGGTTAATTTTTAAAACTTTTCGAGCTTCTTTTGAGCATTACGACCGACTGCAAGTGCATATTCTATTAAAATTTTACTTGGACATTACGACCTTCTGCAAATGAAGATTCAGTTACGACTAATTCTTCTCCGATCAGAAAAATCCGTAATATGTACACCTGCAAGAAAACACGTGTGAGGTGACGCAAGTGCCCCAATTTTCGACGAAAACATCCATTCAAGATTTAACTAGTGTTACATTCCAATATTCTAAATGTTCAAAATTTTCCATGCCAAGCTTGGGTTCGTTACGGAATTTAGTTCAAACATGTGGTAGTCCAAGCGGTATTTGAACCTTTTACGGTCATGACATTTTTGTCTTTCGTTTTAATTCGCTGGGACTAGAATATTTTTTTATTATGCCAATGGCTTTCTTTTTAGAACAAAGTTTGGGGGATCTGCTTAAGAAAATTTGACCGCAGATTATCTTCTTTCTAGTTAGTTCATCTCGTTTCGCGTTATACTGCAGTCAAAAAACAAAAGAATAAGTCGACTCCGATTTAAATTGGTTCTCGAATCTTGTGAAGTTATACACCATGCCGTTTATTGAAATATATTCCAAAGGTAAGTGATTTTACTTTTAATCGATCGGGGTTAGGTGCTTTTGTCGTACACTTACTATTAGGTAAAATAATTAACCCTTTTCCGCGATTCTGGCATCACTTCGTGAAAGTTAAACTTCAATTTGTTTTTAATTCTTGTTAATAAAATAAACTTATTTGAACGTTTTCTCCCTGGTTTTAATTCGAGACTTCATTTAATTTTGGAACAGGTAAAATTAAATTTTTAAAACAATTGTCGAATCAAATTTAACTAAATCAGGTGTAGGCCCTTGCGAGCATCACAATACCATTAGATAGAGCGAAAACGGTGGCAATGCAAAAGTGCAATTAAATTTGAAATCCGTTTTTAAATAAGCTCAGGGAAAAACTAAAACGATTTTTCAATATTTCGGTTTTCTTTTCTCCAGTCTGACTGTCAACGTCAACAACGACACATGAGGTCGTTCCACCAAAAGCGTGGTTTAGGCATCGTTTTGGCCTTTAATAATGTAAATCTTCTAGAAAATGTGACTCTTACCTTGTTAATTGTGATGTGACCGTTGGTTGTTTTCTCTTCGTTGATATGTTCTCCAGGTCCAATGACAAGTAACACTGATGATGGCCTAGACCGACAGCGCTCTGTTATACTTCTATAGGAAGTCCTTTTTGGATTAAAATTTTGCATGGAATACAAAGTGGTTCATTTAGTATATATTATTATCGCATAACAGCATATAACGTCCATAAAAATTCATATAAGTTTAAAGATATCCTAAACAGTTCGATCACTACTTTGATGTTTTTCTAAAAGCCAACTTTTTTTTGGGTGCGATCGGTAATCTCTTGTTATCTCGAACCATCGACCAATTACACAAAGACATTTACTGTATATGGGAGACTTTACCGCTCCTATAAACTAGAGCCATCTATGAAAACGTGTTTTAGGTAAAGGGTTCAATATTTTTTAATAGATGGCGAGCTATGCCTCATTTATATAATTCGCAAAACAATTCTTCGAAAATACGTATCGCGTTCGTTGCGGCGAGTAGGAATGATACACTGTTGCCATATTGTGCAAGCAAACTAGTAAAATTTGAACTTTAAAAATGCTCATATCGAGCTGATGATAACTTTTGAACAGAATGTTATGGACATTATATTGAAATTTTACTGAAATGTCAGATGAGTCTATTTTGAAGTGAAAACTTCTTTAGGCGCGTTTTGCGTTTTTTTTTGTGCGGGTTGAATGAGATCGAGCCGTCACGCTCCGATATGTAACGCTCATTCTAATGGCATGTTCCCATATAGGTAGAGGGCCGAAATTTTCAGGGGGTGTAGGCGGGGTAAAAAGAAAATCCTGAGCGAAAACGGGACTCCGTACCACCCTCCGGAGGGGGGAGAAAGAAATACCTAAATCATTAATTTCAGACGAACGGGAAGGGGGGGGGGCTACCTTAGACCATACGGGGGGAACGAGGCTTTAATTTAAAGGGGATTTTGGGGGAAAAACTGTTCCCGTATAGGTAAAGGGCTGAAATTTTCAGGGGATATAGCCGGGGTAAAAAGAAGATCCTACGGAACTCCGTACCCTCCCCCGGTTTGGCCAGGGGAGGGGGGAGAAGGAAAAACTTAAATAATTAATTTCGGGAGAACGGAAAGAGGACGGGGTCGAAATTTTTATGGTAGGTGCGGCTCATGGGGGGCCACGTTAGACCATACGGGGGGACCGGGGCTTTAATTTAAAGGGGGATTTTGGGCAAAAACCGTTTTTCGCCCGTATCTTTGCAACGAAGGCACGGATCAAAATTCTGACAAACGATGACCCCGCTTGTTGAACTTTTGACTTCTATCGTGTGGTCTTAAGCACGCATTTTTTTGTGGGGGTTGAATGAGATCAAGCCGTCACGCGTCACGTTCGGCTATGTAACGTAACGCTGGCATGTTCCCGTATAGGTAAAGGGCCGAAATTTTCAGGGGATGCTGCCGGGGTAAAAAGAAGATTCTGGACGAAAACGGGATCCCGTAACCCCCTCCCCCCCCCCTTGGCCAGGAGAAGGGGGAGAGGGAAAAACTTAAATAATTAATTTCTGGAAAACGGGAAGAGGTACGGGCCGAAATTTTTATAGTAGGTGCCCCCCATGGGGAGCCACCTTAGACCATTCGGGGATCAGGGCTCTAATTTAAGGGGGGATTTTGGGGGAAACCGTTTTTCACCCGTATCTCTGCGACGAAGACTCGGATCGAAATTCTGACAGACGTTGACCCCGCGTGTTGAAGTTTTCACTTCTATCGTGTGGTCTTAGGCACACACAATTTTTTTCATATCTTTAAGGTTTGGATAATTTACTTATTTCCTAACATGTGTGGAGCGCATTTAGAGAGTCCCGATAAGCATTTTATGGTGGGGAAAGTGGCTTTGCGCACGTGTTAGGATGTTAAGAACAATATTTTTTACTAGCGTTTACAAATAAAACACGCAATCTTTTGGATACATATGTAGTTTTGAAGTGAAAACTTCTTTAGGCGCGCTCAGCACTTTTTTTGTGGGGGTTGAATGAGACCGAGCTATCACGTTCGGCCGTCACGCGTCACGCTCGGATATGTAACGTAACGCTCCTTCTATATTCGGTATTGAATTATGTTGAGCCGTCATGCGTCACGCTCGGAGCCGTCACGCTCGGATATGTATGTAACGCTTTCATAATATTATTGAAGTTTTCACTTCTATCGTGTGGTCTTAAGCACACACAAGTTCTTGAAGTGAAAACTTGTTTAGGCACTTTTTTGGAGAGACCTTATTTTAGGAGCTAGAGAAAAACTTTAAATACAAAAGTTGGAAGTTTTTGTGTATTATAAAAAATACAAACAACGGTCGTAAAGTGTCAATATGACAACATAATTTTTTTGAAAATAAAACACCCTGTATAATATTATTTAAATCGATATATCTTTTCCCAAATAAGTACAAAAAGTAGATGGCAAGAAAAAAATAAACCAAATGTTACCATGTAATATGGTATTCTATTAAAAAAAATGATGCTGCTCGGATTTCGACACTTTAAGATTTTCGTTCAGTTTCAGATATTTGCATAAGGGATGTATAAGGGGCTCCTAAAATAAAGCTTCTAAATAGGATGCCAAATATTAAAAAAAAAATTGTGTGTGCTTAGACCACACGATAGAAATGAAAACTTCAATAATATTATGAAAGCATTACATACATATCCAGGCGTAACGGCTCCGAGCGTGACGGCTCAACATAATTCAATACCGAATATAGAAGGAGCGTTACGTTACATATCCGAGCGTGACGCGTGACGTCTCGGTCTCATTCAGCCTCCACAAAAAAGTGCTGAGCGCGCCTAAAGAAGATTTCACTCCAAAAACTGTACAGGGTTATCCAACGAGGACTAGAGAAGGCGGTTTTTTGACTTTTCCTGTACTTTTATAAAAAACTGAAATAGCCATCTTATGTAATTTTCTCTTGCGAATTCGCATATGTTCAGCAAAAAACAATTGATCATCAAATAAAAGTTCTAGGGGTCAGTTTGATATTTATTTTAAATTTTTTTTTATATTACTACAGTTTGGACTCTAGAAAAATTTAAACACATTTTGCGTATAATATCCTATACCTATGTTTAGCTGTTTACCAAATATTGACAGTTGAAAGTCGGGTATTTTGACACTTTGACAGGCTCTAAAATCTAAACCGCACGAGATCAAAGGAAACGGTTTGCACATTCCTATCTTAAGTTTTCATAAACTATCGAATGACAGTATCTTCGAATTTAACCTGCGGATAAAATTAACCGGGACTTTTAAACCTCCGGCTAAATTCAAAGTTACTATCATTCGATAGCCTATGAAAACCCGAGATTCATAAGATGGCTATTTCAGTTTTTTTTATAAAAGTACTGGGAAAGTAAACAAATCGTCTTTTCTAGTCCTCGTTGGATAACCCTGTACATATAACATCTTTATTTAAAAAAAAATCTGTGTGCTTAAGACCACGTGATAGAAGTGAAAACTTCAATAATATTATGAAAGCATTACATACATATCCGAGCGTGACGGCTCCGAGCGTGACGCGTGACGACTCAACACAATTCAATACCGAATATAGAAGGAGCGTTACGTTACATATCCGAGCGAGACGCGTGACGGCCGAGCGTGACGGCTCGGCCTCATTCAACCCCCACAAAAAAGTGCTGAGCGCGCCTAAAGAAATTTTCACTTGAAAAACTGTACATATAACATCTTCATTAAAAAAAAATTCTGTGTGCTTAAGACCACACGATAGAAGTGAAAACTTCAATAACCGGGGTCATCGTCTTTCAGAATTTCGATCCGAGCCTTCGTTGCAGAGATACGGGCGAAAAACGGTTTTTCCCCCAAAATCCCCCCCTTAAATTTGAGCCCCGGTCTCTAAGGTGGCTCCTCATGGGGAGCACCTACCATAAAAATTTAGACTCCGTACCTCTTTCCGTTCTCCCGAAATTATTTATATAAGTTTCTCCTTCTCCCCCCCCTCCACTGGCCAAACGGGAGGAGGGTACGGAGTCCCGTTTTTGTCCATGATCTTTTTACATCGGCTATCTCCCCTGATAATTTTAGCCCTCTACTTATACGGGAACGGTTTTTCCTCCAAAATCCCCCCTTAAGTTAGAGCCGCGGTCCCCCGCGAATGGCCTAAGGTGGCTTCCCATTGGGAGCACCTACCATCCAAGTTTCGACCTCCTCTACCTCTTTCCGTTCTTCCGAAATTAATTATTTAAGTGTTTCCTTCTCCCCCTCCCTTGGCCAAACGGGGGGAGGGTACGGAGTCCCGTTTTCGTCCATGATCTTCTTTTACCCCGGCTACATCCCCTGAAAATTTCAGCCCTCTACCTATACTGGAACGGGTTTTCCCCAAAATCCCCCCTTAAATTAGAGCCCCGGTCCCCCGTATGGTCTAAGGTGGCCCCCCACGGGGCGCAGCTACCATACAAATTTGGACCCCGTACCTCTTTCCGTTCTCCTGAAATTAATTATTTAAGTTTTTCCTTCTCCCCCCTCCCTTGGCCAAACGAGGGGAGGGTACGGAGTCCCGTTTTCGTCCATGATCTTCTTTTTACCCCGACTACATCCTCTGAAAATTTTAGCCGTCTACCTATAAACGAACAGTTTTTCTCCCAAAATCCCCCTTTAAATTAGAGCCCCGGTCCCCCCGTATGATCTAAGGTGGCCCCCCATATGGCGCACCTACCATAAAAACTTCGACTCCGTACCTCTTCCCGTTCTCCTGAAATTAATTATTTAAGTTTTTCCTTCTCCCCCTCTCCTGGACAAACGGAGGGGGGGGTCCCGTTTTCGTCCAGGATCCTTCTTTTTACCCCTGCTACATTCCCTGAAAATTTTGGCCCTCTACCTATACGTGTGTAAAATGTATTCAAGAAACTTCATACAATTTGGCAACATTGATACATCAGTGAAATAAAGAATTTGCAATAAAGACAATGGAATTAATGAGCGCAGCGACGCCACGATATTTTGCGGTTCGGGTACTAACGAAAGGCTTTTCGCGTCCTTTTTAGAAGCGGTAAATTATTGCAAGGCCGTTGTTTGTCTTTGTGTAATTGGTCGATGCTCGAACCAAACCCCTGCAAAGCGAAAGGACTGTCCGGCCGAGCCAGCAGGTCGTCGGCGAGGGAGGCGTGTCGGTAAGAGGAAAACTCATTGCTGGAATAGCCAAGTGCTTGGACTGGTTATAATATCAATAGACTCAATAGACTGTGTTATAATGTTCCATATTGTGAAATTAAGTAATATTTGCGATCATACGCTGCTACCGTTTATATGGAATATCAAGTTACTCCACCCACCAATGCCCTAAGAATTAGATGCCAGCCATTTGACATGAAAAGTTCTTAACCTAATAATTTAGCTTGTGTGTTCAATAAGCCGCATACATTAATTCTCTAAAGGCGACTGGTACTTCCAAATAGGTACTAAAAATACTATACATCAAAATTGATTGATAATATATGATAGAAATAGTATATTATTTTATATGGAGGAAAAGTGATACTTTTCATGGCGCGCTCGTGTTTAACAGCCGAACGGAGTGAGGCTGGTAATAGAGAGCAAGCCATGAAAAGTAACTTTTCCTCCAAATAAAATATGCTGTTTTTTCTTCAAATGTCGACAAATGAATGCAAAAACATCTTTTTTTAATAGTAATAATAATTATTATTATTAAAGATAAGTGGGTTCGCAAGGGGGCTTAGAGCGGTGTCGGTGAATAGGCACAGGTTGTTGCTATAGTAATGTAACATAAAGCTGTCAATGGACACTGTCAACAATAATTATTTTTTTAAAATTGCGTCTCCGATTGCGTTTTAATTCCGTATTGATAAGCAGTTATTGGGTAAGTTCGATTAAATAATATCCAATTTGTTCCTAAATTAGTTATTTTTAGAAATACAGTGCCCAAATTGAGTGATAAATACAAATTTGCTATGTTGCTATGACAACACTTTTACCTCCGCCGGCGGAAAAGTGAAAAGTAAAGCTCCGGCGGAGGAAAAACGAAACTTCACGGCCGCCTACACAGTCGAGTAATGACGAATTTACTGACGTTTGAAGAAAAACTATTTTTTATCCGATCGGACGAAAAACGACACCTTTCCGATGTCTTTTCTCACCGCAAAAGTCATGATTCCAGTATATTGTATTCGTTGCTTGGCAACATGCAATAACTGTACAAGAATAGAAAATAACTGTCCGGGAATATAACATTCCCGTCCTAGGCCGGGAATGTAAGGCAGGTCTCCCACCGGGTCGACCGGGAAACCGATCGTACGGAACTTGCGATTTTTCCCGCGTACGACTTTTGTATTTAAATACACAGACTCCCACTGCCGCGACTGCGATGAGGATCGCATGCAACCACGCAACTGAAATTGCATGCGATCAGTTCTGCTGGTCGCTGCTTGGTTTTCAGTCGTCTAGTGTGAGCGACAGAGCCTTTTGTTTACATAAAAATGAACAGTTTAAAAATATTCAGTTCGTACAAGAGGTGGAAAAATAGCCCTGTTTGAATAACTATAAATTAGATAGTTTTTCGGAAAGAGATAATACGCTGCTTGGGAGAAAGTGTCATGCGGTAGAACCACCGACCTCCAAATGGAGGTCGGTGGGTAGAACGCATGAAACTTTTGAGGATCACCTTGTAACTCTTTTGCTGCTACAAAAGCTCTTCGATCATAATTATTGACAATGTATGGGTGCACCCAAAATTTCCTTCGTTTTCGGCGTCTTAAATACTGCCACACGACGGCGACATTGATATCACAACTGAATAAACATCGACTCGGTGTGCGAATATCTACGCGATTGGTTTCATGAAACCAGTTGCGCACAATCGGTTTCATGCAACCGGTCGACCTGGTGGGAGAGCTGCCCATTTCTGTTCTATTCAAACGCCATGTTTGTCAGATTTGACGTCTATCAAAGCAACATTTAGATGCTATTTCCGTAGTTACGTAATAAACTTCAGTTTAAATTTAAAACACCGTTTTTATTTATAGTAAGATTTGGCTCGTATTCTAATTAATTTCGATCGGATAAAAAAATAGTATGTGCAACTCGTAGGAAAAGCACATTCCTCCTAGTTACACAATATACTATTTTTTAACCTTTTTCCTCCTTTGTATAATGCGTAACATCTTACCTGAACTTCCTCCAAACATCAAAATTACACATATTGTTTTGTCATGAGCCACAGTCATCGATTTTCATGCAGATTATTAAATGCTACGTTGACATTTTATCATTATAAAAAATATGTATACATATTTTTCAGAGGTACAGCAAATCGCACCATCACCCAGACAAATTCAAAAACTGAAAGCCTTCTTGGACTATGGTGTCACGGACAACGATTTGATCTCATGCTACGGGATTCTGGTCAGTCCCAAATCAGCGAGATATTTTGACGAATTAGCTATTACTTTAGCTGAAATGAATAAGAGGACTGGAGACTGCAAATATTATGTGTAGCTACGGAAAAGGCGCACCAGGGTAATTCCTCTCACTGAATCCATTTTTGTATTGTTGATGCTGCCGCATCATGGTTTTTAACGACGAAATAGCTATTTGTTGCAAAAATGTTACAAGGAATTGAAAGCGTGCTAAACTTTCGCCACATAAAATTTATTCTCAATTTTAAGACCGCATTTTGATCTAAAGATGAGATTCCCGATGCAAAATGTTTTAGGATATTATTTTAACACCAATGTGTTTTAGTTGATTTATGAGTTGACGCAAATAAAATATATTCCTACTAACTGTATTCCGAGTGTATGCAAAAAATATTAGTTTATGAGAAACCACCATATC